>SSNS01000407.1:353802-424196 GCA_006937985.1 Aphyosemion australe | reverse complement strand
AAAGGAGTGTGAGAAGGAGACGAGAAAAAGACACACAAGAGCAGCAAAACAGGAAGCAGAAAGTACAATAAAAAAATCAGCCGTAACAGATCACTGCACAAGAGAAAATCATATAATGGACTGGGACAAAACAAGGATCATAAACACAGAACAACAAAAATACAAAAGATGGATCAAGGAAGCGATTGAAATAAGGAGACGTGGACACACAACCATGAACAGAGATGAAGGGGTTTATACACTGGATCACGCATGGGACTGTGTCATCGGCAAGGAGGGCGCGGGCAGCAGAGGGCGACACCGTCCTCTGCTGCCCGCAGATAAACGGAGAAGGAAGTGACGTCGCCAAGATGGCGATGTAGCTCTGAGGATGATCGCAGCTGCGATCGAAACGTCAGCGAAATAAGAAGGTAAAAAAACAACTCCTGTTTGTGTAAAAAGAGAAAAAAAGTGATAGTATTTAGAAAAAAACAGAATGAACGCTCAAAAGATGTTTACATGAATGAATTACTTTATTTCCATCTAGGATCAGTACATTTTTATTTTATTTTAATTAAACAAAATTTTGGTCTTATTCTTGGACCCACAGGTTATTTGACTCCACCCTTTCCAGCATGAAGCAGTGGCGCCCCCAAGGGGAAAATTGCTGGCCACATGTAGCCTGGCAAGCCATCCTATGTATGTAAATATATACAGGTCCTTCTCAAAAAATTTGCATATTGTGATAAAGTTCATTATTCTCTGTAATGTACTGATAAACATTAGACTTTCATATATTTTAGATTCATTACACACAACTGAAGTAGTTCAAGCCGTTTATTGTTTTAATATTGATGATTTTGGCATACAGCTCATGAAAACCCAAAATTCCTATCTCAAAAAATTAGCATATCATGAAAAGGTTCTCTAAACGAGCTATTAACCTAATCATCTGAATCAACTAATTAACTCTAAACACCTGCAAACGATTCCTGAGGCTTTTAAAAACTCCCAGCCTGGTTCATTACTCAAAAAATGCTAATTTGTTGAGAAGGACCTGTTGTCTGGCCACGACCCATTGACGGCTCTCAGTCGTGAGGCGGGATCTACGGTTGTCTTTCAAAATGTCAGCACGCAATTGGATAGCGCTAGGACCAATCAGAGTAACGAACAACGTGACGTAATCACAGCGACGGAAAAGCGGGACACAGCAATGGCGTCTAACATCAATGATTCCTGTCGTTTTTGTATAAAAACATGTGAATATCAGGTGTACTGGGACATTGCACTACTTTGTTTGATAACAATAAGAAGCCGCTAAGTATAGCCGACAGACGTACGCACGTTGGAGTCTAAATAATCAATTCAATTCAATTCAGTTTATTTATATAGCGCCAAATCACGACAAGAGTCGTCTCAAGGCACTTCACAAAGTAAACATTTCAATACAGTTCAGTTCATAAGCCAATCAGTAAAAAAGTTTCCTATATAAGGGACCCAGCAGATTGCATCAAGACACTGACTAGTGTCATTGTGTTGGTACAATCCTCATACTAAGCAAGCATTTAGCGACAGTGGGAAGGAAAACTCCCTTTTAACAGGAAGAAACCTCCAGAGGATCCTGGCTCAGTATGAGCAGCCATCCGCTACGACTCACTGGGGATTGAGAAGACAGAGCAGGCACAGGCACACCCCACACCCACACCCACACACACACACACACACACACACCAATCCAATGTTGATGACAAAGCCGTTTCAAACCAACGTGGTTCCTGCGCCGCCGCCATGTTGTTTGTATTCGCGGCCGCAGCTCTGACGTCAACGGCTACTCCCGCTCTGTGATTGACCCACAATATAGAGCGCTGTGATTGGCCCAACCAAAACTATAGCGAGCTGTGATTGGACAGCCAAAGCTGTGGATCGGGCTGTGAGGGTTCCAATGAAACGTGCCTAGACCAAACTTTGCAAAGCAAGAATTTGGTCTAGTTCACTAGACTAGGCCACGTGTGGAGTTTTTTCTAAAAATGTGGTGGTGTGGACGCTATTTTTTGGGAGGGCGGATATTCGTTTTTAAAAATTCCCAGCTATGTGTGGACAAGGGCTCAGTTAATGTGGCTGCTTCAAATCATAGGTCTTCTACAAGGTAACTTTATTAAGGTGTACCTCAGGGTTCTGTTGTGACATTTCTGGTTTACATGCACATTTTGAGGCAACTTATGTACAAATGGTATTAAGGCTTAGGTGAGTTGAGTTGTGGTGATTAGCAGTTCCATTAGTACTGAATAAATGGGAATAAAAGGCAGTATCACTGAGAAACTGCAGAGAGACAAAAGATGTATAATAAAAGTGTTGTTTACAAAGATAATACAGTATGATACTTTCACAGGTTCTGATGTCAGAACCTAGAAGCCTTTTCATATATAGTGCTAACAAAAACAACAAGATATTCAAAACAGAGTGTTTCAGTGAAATGGGAATGAGTGATGTAGTGTGATGGAGACGTCAAGTTGTGTCACTCCTCATGTCAGTTTTGTCTGACTCTCCTGAATTTAAGTATTACAAGATGGAGTGATCGTGCTCCAGCTCAGGCAACAACAGGAGCACTTTGAGTCTGGGAGTTAACAACAGCAAACATTTGCTTTCTGCATCTGGTTCTCATTTTAATTTTTTATTTGGAGTCATGTTCTGTTTACGTCTCTCATGCCTTTAACACACCTGGTTTCTGGTCTGTTGGGTTTTGCCCTCCTTTCATATTCTGCATTTCATTAGCTTTAGTCCCTGTTTATCTGTTATGTTATCCACATTTTAAGCTCAGTCCTTTGTTCTCTCCAGCATGTCAGCACAACGTGAACCGCAGAGATCAAGAAAACATACAAACAAAACAGAAAGCAGTTTTTTCTAAACATCTGGGACAAAACTGCTGGTAAATCTAGATAATAGTGTTCTGAAAAGTGTTTTGTGTAAATGTTTTAACCCTCTGGAGTCTAGGGTGTAAATCCTCGTTTTTGACTCATTTTGTTTTTACCTTTGTATTTTCTAATAATAACCATTAATATTGCCTTATGGAGTATCACTTTTTCAGGACAATCTGTACTATCTTATACTTCTTTTATTTGGACATAATGTGATTGCATATTGGACCTTAAGTCACACAAAAACATGAAATCCGAGTTGGAAAAAAGTTCTTTTTTTTTTACTGTGAAACCCACAAACATTTATGATGAATCTTTTTTATAGCTTATAATGCTTTAAATGTAAATTTATAATAAAAATATAAAAAAAATCTAACAAACACAGTTTCATAAAATTATTAGCAGGAAAATGAAAGAAACTTTACATTCGTTTTGTACAACTATACACAGGTCAAAAAAGATGTCAAAAATATATAATTTTGCCAAAATAAGTTACAATGCTTCTAATTATTATACAATATTAGATCAAATGTTTACAATTATTTACAAAAGGATAAGGGTTTTTTCCCCAAGATAATGCAAGGTTTATTTCCACTCAAAGAAGCAGTTTCTGCCCACCACTATGCAGAGGGGCACGTCACAGGCCTGGCACTTCCAAGGGCTGTCGCACCTTTTTTTGTCAAGGAGGCAGTGTTTGCATTTTAGTTTGCCTTTGGTGGCTTTTAGGGCAATATCTGCGGCAGTGGAAATGGCCACAGGAACATGACCGGCTCTCCTGCTCTGGGGCGTAGCTGCCTTGGTCATGTCAAAAAGCTGGCATGGCCTGCACCTGCTTGGTACTGCTCAGCACACTGTGCAAGATGAAGGCATTCGTAGTGGCAATGTTCAGAAAGTGCAGCAACAAGGTTCTGTACCAGCGATTTGTTTTTCTGTGAGTGGAGTAGTACTGGATAAGCTAGTCTGAAAGGTCAACTCCTCCAGGTCATTTCTGCTATTATGATAGCTATAAATTCTAAGTAACATTTATGCTAATTGTAGACAGGTTTATGAACATCTTATTGAAATTACAGCTACAGATAACATGCTACACAAATAAATCAAGCCCACCAATTTTATTGAATGTTTTTTATTTACCATACACACGCACACACACACACACACACACACACACCTGTTGATCATGAGCTTAATTTAATTAATTTAGTTTAACATTAGGCCCTCTGTAGCTGTGTTGAGAGCTTTTTCATGACTCCACCTGCACAATCACAAAAAGACAAGTTGTTGGAAAGATCAGCACAACCTGTAGTCATTTCCCTAAGTCAACATTAAATCCGAAACATTGAAATAAAGACACAGTTGATTATTATGGCATCAATATTAATCAGTTACAGAGGTCATGCTAAGGTTTGAATAGCGAATGTTTCTAGCTAACGCCGATGAAAAGAGATCTATTAAAACAGCAGATTTGTATGATTTAACCTCACAAAGCTTAACAGAAGTTAACACATCATGAACTGAGTTGAACAAACTTACCTTCAACCTACTGGAAGTGAAGCTCTAACTTAGCAAAATTGTCTTCTTCTTTGAGATTATAAGGTGGTTGTCAAATAATTTGTGTGTATTACCACCACCAACTGGTAAGAAGTGTGAATCAGTAGTCTAACGTCTTGGAAGGAAGGAAGGAAGGAAGGAAGGAAGGAAGGAAGGAAGGAAGGAAGGAAGGAAGGAAGGAAGGAAGGAAGGAAGGAAGGAAGGAAGGAAGGAAGGAAGGAAGGAAGGAAGGAAGGAACTTTGCATAAAAATACTTCAGTTTATTGAAATTATCAATCATGTTTTATTTATATTTCATATTATTGACAGTATAAAATATGTTTAGTAGCCCAACAACAATCTTTTTATATAACTTCCTGCACTTGTGTTAGACGTAGTGGTGTAGTCTATGTGATACGCTGGTATACGCCGTATAACCACTAGAAAGGCTGAAGAATTTCCGTATAACCACTTAAAAGTGGCCAATGATACGTAAAATGCAGCGTGGGTTGCAGGGGCTCGCCGACAGGCTCACAAGGACGGACAGAGTGGAGTCCACTTTTCCAAAGCCTAATTTATACTTCTCCATCTGCGTCGGTACGGAGACACGCAGCACCACACACGCAAGGGCTCTCCGACAGGCTAGCAGAGGCTGACAGAGACATGCACTCTTTTTTAACTGTCCGTCGAGAGCGATGGAGAGCGCTGGCTTGTGATTGGTCAGGACGCCGCTTCCTTGAAATACATCAACAGCACCGCCATTGCTGACTCAAAAAATAAATAGCCCTGAAGATATCTAGCGGCAGACACGGGGCAGATTGAAAAACGCCTTGCGGAAATAGTCCGAAAAAATGAAAGTTTATTCATCTGTGACTGAAGGAGTACAAATATACAGAGCAAGCGTTTTATTCGTGGACAGAAATGACGGGAAACGTGGGTTTAGAGGTGCCGACCGCATGAAGGAGTGGAGAATGAGGGACAAGTTCGTCCGTGTTAAAAAGTCTCTAAAACACATTAAAACAATGTAAACACAAATACACTATCGTGGACCAGATACATGACTGCAATGATAGCAGGATACCCCCAGAAAAGCGCTACGCCCTCTGTTGACCTGGCGGGGAATTGCATCCATCGAACAAGATGGAGAAGTTGAGGGGGGGACAGCAACATTATTTTGGCCTCATCTTTGCTCTTTTTTCAGCATTGGTACCAACTCATGGAAGTCCGTGCTGACCTCCAAAGACCCGTGGCAGGGTTTAAAAAATTAAACTGCAGCTTCTGCATAGGAATCATGTCAGAACCGCTGCCCCATCCTCCAGATAAAGATGAGTGGCTCAGCAAGCTGGATTCTGGGTCGGGTCCAGCTCACAGCATTGTGCAGGAGCTCCAGAACCGGATGACAGGCGTTGCTCTCTCTCTCTCTCTCTAAAGTGCTAAACTGCGCTACGTGAACAGATATTAACGAGCATGAGACTGCTGACAGATGCTCATTAAAGTTAAAGTCCCAAGTCATCATCACACAATGGTGAAATTACATCTCTGCATTTGACCCATCCCCATGGTGGGGAGTGGTGACCTGCAGCTGTGGCCGCGCTCGGGAACCATTTGGTGGTTTAAACCCCCCAATCCAACCCCTTAGTGCTGAGTGTCAAGCGAGGAGGCATTGGGTCCCATTTTTTCAAAGTCTTTGGTATGACCCGACCGGGAATCGAACCCTGATCTCCCAGTCCCGGGGCGGACACTCTACCACTAGGCCACCGAAGCTGGTTAATTAGTTCATTATTGTCAAGTATTAATGTTATATTAACTGACCGATACTATTTTAATTGTCTGCTACATGATAGTAATCTGTACAATATTGTGATGATAGCACATGAGTTTAAGCTAACATCGTTAACTCACCAAGACACCTGCTGCTCCCCCGCTGCTTCTCCTCAAATCACAGCTCAATCTCTCTGCTTTGGCCGATCGTTTCTCCCTCTGGCTTGTCTCTGCTCTCTGAGGCGTGCAGCAGACTCATAACTTTATGCAGGGTTCCCTCGCATCCTGGAAAACCTGAGAAAAATGATAGACCTATTTTCCAGTCATGGAAAACACCTGGAAAATTGGAAAAAAAAGTAAAATGTCCTGGAAACTAGGGATGAGCGAGTACACCACTATCTGTATCTGTTCAACCATCTAAATTATCTGTATCTGTACTCGGGGTGGGTGGGGCCTAACCCGGAAATTGGCGTGGTTCAACCGGAAGTGGGTGTGGCTTAACTCAGTACATTATTTTAAGTCTGAAATTGATATGGATTTATCACAAGTTGCTATATGTATTGTTTATTTGAAAACTATAGATCAGCCTTAGAATTGAGATTCAGTGTTTTTGATCACAATAGTAAAGGAACTATTTCAATAAACTCAGAACATGAATACTAAAGTGCATGAATGAATATAACTGAACTCATGCAGTAGGAAATATCAACTACTAGAATAAGACACAACTTTTAAATTTTAATTTTTTTTTATTTTATGATCAAACAATTTTTTTCTAAAGTTCTTGGTATTTTTTCCATACAAACAAAACAATGTTGATTAAGGTGTGTGTGTGCGCGTGTCTGTGTGAGAGAGAGAGGGAGAGAGAGAGAGAGAGGTTTTTCTACTGACCAAATAGTCCTGTGCCGTATTTCAAGAGAGAGAGAGAGAGAGAGAGAGAGAGAGAGAGACCAACACGATACGAGCCGTTTTCAGCTCTCTTGTCAAATGCACCGCTACAAAACAAGTAACTTTAAATGTTACACAAACTGAAAAAGAGGCGAGCTAAAGGAGTACTGATTACTGAAGCAACGTGACGAGAGAGAGCTACACAGAGGCCTCAGTCACTGTCGTGTGTGAGCGGAGCAGCACAGCTGCCTCCCGGCGCGGCAGAGATGGTTTTGTCTGTAGGGAGGGGCGGGCGCTGTGTGTGACTGGCCAATCACAGAGCGTAAAGACAGTCGGTTACCCAATGAGGATTCTCCTTCCACCCGAACACAGATAATCATGAATTTTACTCGTTTAATATTCGTACTCGTCAAAAATGCATTATTCATACCGGATACTCGTCTGAAACGAGTATCTGGCTCATCCCTACTGGAAACGTTTGAGTTGTCCTGGAAAATAATTTTCCTTTATTGTGGATGAACGCAAACGGGCTAATCATTTTACGCATAAATGTCTGTTTTTAGCTGTCTTCAGCGAGCGATATTGGGCTGTAGCACCATGTGATGCTACCAACCAATCAGATTGCTTATTCCCTTAGAACAGTTCTGCTTCCCAGTGTTTCCATCTGTCTTTGTTACTAGATTTATACATTTTTCAGACCCAAGTAAAGATTTATTTCTCCAAAGAAGGGCCAAAACTAGCAACTTTCAGTTCAAGAGTGTTGCTGTATCGTAGTATATCGAGTGAGAGGTTTTTCTCCTTCTCTCTGTTGAGTGATAGAGGAGCATTATTTTGGCATACAACCAACCAATTTGTAACCAAAGACTAGGCTATGTAAAATGTGAATTAACTTTTATTAGTAACATTGGTAAGTTTCAGATTTCAATTAATTAAATAACATCAATGGATGGGGGGCCCAAAAAATGCTGCCTGCCTAGTGTAGTCCATTGATTTAATCCGGCCTTGACTGTAGCAGCTGAAAAAGTCTCCAGAATGTCCTGGAAAAGTCCTGGAAAATCATTTCAAGAAAAGAGTGGGAACCCTGTTATGGTTTTTGTCCATCATAAGTATAATTATAAACATTTAAAGTTTCCTCTGTGTCAGAGCCGCATTAGAATCCATATTTGTCTCTGGATTAAGCTAACAGGACTCCCTCTGCTGACGTCACTTGGTTTGGCAGAAAAAAATAAACGTCAAAAAAATCGACACTTTAGTTACAGAAATGATTGCCACAGACAATCAGCCGTTTACATTTGTCTCAGGCTCTGGTTTTCAGAGGCTGGTTACTGCATTGGAACCGAGATTCAACTTGAAGGCTGAGAAGCACTACCGCACCAATAATCTAGATGACTTGGTTAAAAGTTGAGAAGAAAATAAAAGCACTGATTGCTGAGGATGCTGGCCCTTTTTTGTCTTTCACAGACTGTTGGTCTGGGGACACTGAGGCATTGATGAGTCTAACATGTCATTTCATTGATGACAACTGGGAGAGAAAACATCTCGTCTTAAATGCCAAAGCCATGTCTGGATCCCACACAGGGGAATACATCAGCAACATGTTCCTCAGCCTGCTGAAGTTCTGGAACATCAACAGTGCTCCGTGACAGTGGTGCTAACATGGATAAAGGCCTCAGATTGGCAGGAATACCTTATGTCAGCTGTAGTGCACACACCATACAGCTTGTGATGACAGATGGCATCAACAGTCAGTGAGTAGTTGGGGATGTTAATTCCAAGTTAAAGAACATAGCAAAAGATTTCAACCACTCTGTGCTCGCAAAGTAGATTTGAAAAAAATTCAAAAAGAACTTGGACTCCCCCAACACCGTCTTATTCAGTCCGAACCAACCCGCTGGAACTCCACACTCCACATGATGCAGAGGATGCTGGAACAGAAATAAGCACTTAACATCTATGCTGGAGAATATGGCAAGTTTGCTACTCCAACTGCAGATCAATGGGATGTCATTTCTAATTTGATCGACACACTGGAACCGATTAACTCATTCCCTGCCATTGACGACTAAAGTCGTCTTTTCAAATCCAACCGCTGGTTGCCAAAGACGACTTTAGTCATCATTTGGCTTTTTTTACAGGGTGTGCGTCGGAGCGAGCCCACGCACCATGAGAACAAACATCACGTGTCTAAAGCGGATCTTCATCCATGTATGTCACACATCACGTGATCAGGAAGCGGAAAATCAATGGATTACGAGTTTGTTTTGGGCCGCTGCTGTGAACAAAGTGATGCGCCGACCCGGAAATGCTTCTGGAGCGGCGATTGGGCACCAGATTGTGAACGAACGGATAGCGCTAGAAATACGGCGATTCTTCCTGGCGTAAGAAGTGAGTCTACTCTTTCTTTTGGTAGTTTTGGCGTTTACATGATCATAGAGCACAATGTTCTGTGACTCTTCAAAAAACAGGAAAAACGCTCAAAAACGCTGGCAGTCAGGGGCTTTCTGATCAGAAAACGGCTGGCAGTTAATGAGTTAAGGAAGTCACGCTTGAGATCAGTAGGTCAGAGGCATCCATCTCCAGTGTCATCCCAAGCATGGCTGTGCTGAAGATGGTGCTCCAGGCAAAGGGGGATCAAAACACTCAGGGAAACCATGCTGGAAAGCTTGCAGAAAAGGTTTGCTAGATCCTCGTTATAAAGGACACATCTTCTTTGGAGATGACACACTGACCAAAGCAAAACAATGGATAAGAGAAGAGCATCTTATTGTCTCAGAGCAACTGAAAACAGCCACCACTGAAGACCAAGGATCAGATCCAAAACATAGAAGGGTAAATGGTAAATGGTCTGTATTTGTATAACGCCTTCTTAGGGTTCTACAACCCCCCAAGGCGCTTCACAACACAATCAGTCATCCACCCATTCACACACACATTCACATGCACGGGTGGAGGATGAAGATTTACCTGGTCCCTCTAGTGTCCTTGAACAAATGTATGCAAACATACTAGGTTCCATGGAAAACCTACCCTGCAGATTAATAACAGTCATCACATCTCTGAGCAGCTGGATCAGTACCTTTGTGAGCCACTGATTGACAGACAGACTGGTCAGCCACTGGAGTGGTGGAAACAAAACACATCCCGCCTCCACCTTCTTCCACCACTGAAATACCTCTGTCCACCTCATCCTCTGTTCCCAGCCAGAGTGTATTTAGAGTGAGCTAGGGAATATTTATGCCAATATTTATGCCAAGAGAAGCAGCCTCACAGGAGAACATACATACATTTTGTGTTTCCTGCATGACAACCTGCCATTCTTAAACTGGGAGTACTGAGAACATTAAGTGAAATATGATGTAAAGTGAATAAAACTTGACTGAGTTTAAATTAAAACATTATTTTTTATATAGTTCTATAATGTTTACATAACTTCCTTAACTTAGAAACAAGGGGTTGTTCTTCTGATGCTGTTAAGTGCACTAAAACATTTATTGTTTACATCAGGGGTCTCCAACTCCAGTCTTCGAGAGCTACCATCCTGCTAGTTTTCTGTTTCCTGCTCTGCCACACCTGAATGGAGTAATTTAATCCTAACCATACCTCTGCACAGGCCTGTTAATTACTCATTCATTTTAATCAGGTGTGTAGGAGCAACGAAACAGCTAACATGCACAGGATGGTAGCTCTCGAGGACTGGAGTTGGAGACCCCTGGTTTTCATTAAGATGGTTTCAGAATTATTAGTAAAAATGTTCATGCCCTTGAGATTTTGCTGGTTTGGTTTTACAATGGTGCTTTCAGCACTTTTTACCCGTTTTGTTTATTTATTACTTGGTCAGTTTATTGAGTTGTATGATTAATTTAACAGTGTAAAGTGCAAAGTATTGTCTTTCAAAATGTCAGCACGCAATTGGATAGCGCTAGGACCAATCAGAGTAGCAAACAACGTGACGTAATCACAACGACGGAAAAGAGGGAGGCAGCTATGGCGTCTAACATCAATGATTTCTGTCGTTTTGTATAAAAACATGTGAATATCAGGTGTACTGGGACATTGCACTACTTTGTTTGATAAAAATAAGAAGCCGCTAAGTATATCTGACAGACTTTTGCACGTTGGAGTCTAAATAATCCAATGTTGATGACAAAGCCGTTTCAAACGAACGTGGTTCCTGCGCTGACGCCATGTTGTTTTTGTTCGCGGCCGCAGCTCTGATGTCATCGGCTAACCAAAACTATAGTGAGCTGTGATTGGACAGCCACAGCAGTGGATCGGGCTGCGAGGGTTTCAATGAAGCATGCCTAGACCAAACTTTGCAAGGCAAGAATTAGGTCTAGTTCACTAGGCTAGTGCATACACTGTTATTAGAGACATTTTAGCATGCAAATAAAGCAGAAAATCTCTAGATATCGGCCATGAAAATCGGTTAAAAAAATCGGCAGCACATATCAGCCATCGGCTGACCATGACTTCCACAAATTGGCATCAGTATCGGCAATAGAAAAACCAATATCGGTCAACCTCTAGTTGTTGCTTTGTACCAGAGCCGTCCAACGCAGTGTTATTTGGCACAAACGTACAGCAGAGGTCACCAAACATTGCACAGATGCCCACCCTTTTTGGCTAAAACCATGTCCAGCGCCATGTGGTTCTGAAATGCCATCAGCGAGGTGGAAGCTAATTGTTCCATGATACCTTCAAATCCATCTCTAGAGAGATAAGCTAGTCTCAAGACATTATAGTGCACAAAGTTGATGCGGTCCACATTTTTGTTCTGGTTTATGGGGAAGAATGCCGAAACAGTGGGGATATTCTGAAATCCAGCTGTGATCTGATCTGCTACCTTATAGTCATTTGGCACCCTGTGAGGCACGCCTACAGCATCAATGTATGTTAGAGACCCTTGAGATAAGTCAAAGTTGAAAGCCAGGTCACATTTTACCAGTACATGCCTTCTTTGACGTCAGGTTAAGTTAGCATTCCCGTCAGTTTTCAGCGGCACAGCCTTATCCCCAATCCTCACTCGGGGTCCACCTAGTCCCCCCAAGCCACAAACACCTTGGGTTTGCTGTGGAATATAGACGTGCACTTTCTGGTTACTACAATACCAGTACAGCCCAGAGCAGGCCCAAGGACCCACCATGGAGTTTGCTGTCCTGGCTGCCTGCCCACTCATGGGTAGTAATTTGGTACACCATTCCAGTGGAATATTGCTGGCCAAACACTGAGTGTTTCCTCTAGTGGTAAAATTAAAACGTTTAATTTACGCGTCTGGGTGTGAAAGGCCTGGAAATGGTACAATCATCTATTTTCAGTACAGTTGCTAAACTTACACAGAACCATAGCTCTGAGCCAGCTATTCCCTTAGCCTTCAGCAGCAACGACTTTATGGGATTCTTCACTAATAAAATAGTTTCTATTAGAAACAAAATCATCAGCATCCTGCCCAACACGATTTCTTCTTCCTCAGTAAGTGAGGCAGCATCAGAGGTAACTGTAGAACCTCATCTGTGTTTGAACTGTTTTGATGCAGTTGAGCTTTCAGAGTTATCAAAAATATTAGCTTCATCTAAACCTTCAACTTGTATTTTAGACCCAATCCCAACCAAATTATTTAAAGAAGCATTTCCTTTGGTTACTGCCCCCATTTTAGATATAATTAACCTATCCTTAGTAAATGGATACGTACCGCAGGAGTTTAAGGTTGCTGTAATTAAACCTCTACTTAAGAAACCTTCTCTGGATCCAGATGACCTCATGAATTATAGACCAAAATCTAATCTCCCATTTTTATCTAAAGTCCTTGAGAAAATAGTGGCCAATCGAGTATGTGAGCATCTAAACACTAATGATCTGTTTGAGGAATTTCAGTCAGGTTTTAGAGAGTATCACAGCACTGAAGTGGCCGAAATGAGTTTTCTCTGCAGGGTGGCTGGACTCTCCCTTAGAGATAGGGTGAGAAGCTCGGTCATCCGGGAGGGGCTTGGAGTAGACCTGCTGCTCCTCCACATCAAGAGGAGCCAGTTGAGGTGGCTCGGGCATCTGGTTAGGATGCCTCCTTGATGAGGTTTTCCAGGCATGTCCAACCGGGAGGAGACCCAAAGGAAGACCACAGGCATGGGCGCCATAAGGGGGGGAAAGCTTAGGATGATTCTAAGGGCCCAGGACTGACAGATGCCCCCAAAATATTTTATTTTAATTTAAATTACATTAAATAAAAAAATCATAATTAACGTTTTATTCACAATAAAGTAATAAACAATAATTTTTTAATAAAATGTAGCCTAAATCAGATGTCTCTATTTATTTGGGAAAATTCATATGAACCCCCCACCCCTCCGCATTAAATGGTACAGCCCAGCCTGGCTGAGCGCCGCTAGTGCTGTTTGGCAGCAGAGTCGCACTGAGTGCACTGAAGGCTTCAACAACGTCTGGAAAGAGAGAGCGTTTGTCCCAGAAAAGGAGGTAAAGAAGAGGAGAGTGAAAAGAAGGGATGTCAGTAAGGTTGTTATCATTAATAAAAACGAACAAAATAACAAAAACTAGAAATAAAAACATCATTTTTTAACTGAAATAAAATAAAAACAAACTTCACAAAACAAATTAAAACTAAACAGAACAATTGTTCCTAAAACTAATGTGCTTTGTTTTCAAAACTATGAGTTCAGCATCATTTACTTGTCATGAACACATAACAGAACTAACATTATAGCAGAGTTAGCTTTGGAGAACTTACCTGTGGGGGCTAACGTAGCATCATCATGGTCCAGCCTTGTTGCCTACTTTGCCTTTTCTAGCCATTGATTCTTAAGCATCAGCGTCACACAACTGACGGTCACAGTAGCACTTCCAGCAACAAAGTTGTTCAAAAGGTTTTTGAATATATTAAGCATGTTTTTGACAAAAACATTCACCCATTCACCCATATATGACACAAACTGCACACACGCTTAAGGGGAGTAGGCTAAATCTAATCAATACAATCCACTTTCTACCAACACCCAATAAGCTGTAAATAAACGTGAGGCCATAAAATAGACGCTACACGTTGCCAGAAAAACACACAATGCAAGATATTCACAGAAGCAGGCGTTTAGATTAAAGCCCAGACTCACAAACAAGAAGAAGTACCACTCTTAGTTCAAACCGTATGGAGCGGTGCTAGCCGCTAACGAGGCAGCATGCTAATTTCCTGAAGCCAAAAGCTAAAATGAGGCTTACCTGCAGGTTATGGCCATAATCCGTGTGGTGTAGTAAAAATAATCCACTCGGTACGTGAAATTCTACATCCCAACGTAAAAGCTGAGCTGATCAGACTGTTTGCTGGCATTGTTTTGCCAAAGACTATATAAGTGTTTTGCCCGCTCGAGGTGTTTGATGCATTCATCATTTTCCTGTTTACGTGGATTCTCTCCCTGTGATTGGTTAACACGAAAGCCAGCCAGCTGAAAAAAACTCAACAACAAGCAATTCGATTGGCTCAGGTTTCACACATTGGAACCTACTAGTAGCGTTTGCTACGTCAGGTTTTGAAGCAATTAACTTTATTTGTCACTGATGATTTCACAATTATAGCAAAGATGGCTAAAAGGTTGGACAACAAAAAAATATTGCTGCTGTGACAAATTGGCACAGATGGAGCCACACTGTGCCAGCTTGTGGAAAGTTTTCCCCTCAGGGCGGGGTGAACAACCTGACCAATGAGCGATCTCCTCCCCCTGGTCTGAGCAGAATTCACCCGGTGAGGCGGCGACGATCGCTAAAAGATGCGACCAACCGCTCTCCTATTCTTTCTCGTTGTGGACGGGTTGGGGAACCACTGCACATGCGCCAGTTAGCCCATATTAAGTCAATGGTAAAGATTGCTGCGCCCGCGAGAGGACACGTGACAAGTACGTCGACGATTCGGCCGTGTTAAAAGTAAAAAAAAACATTATTAAACACAGATTACACACAGCACTTAGTCCATATGGTGTATAAATCGTTTAGTTTACTTTTTATGTTTTCTTAAAGGGACATTGTGGAAGTTTAACAGCTAATACAAGTATAGAAATTTAAAATTCTTCCTCATACATTCTCCTGCAATGCCCTGGTCCTGTAGAATGAGCCCTGGCATTTTCACTGTGATTGCCTCTGTAGGCCTGTAAACTCACAGAAAAGATTGTGCTCGCCAGTGTCCTCCAGAGGCAGCGTATTGCGTGATGATGTCATGCGCGTTCACGCGCCCACAGCGTTTGTTTGCTAGCTGTAGCTTAGCGGTAGAGCGAGAGGTGGTTTCGGTAGCTGATTCAGCCAAGAACAAGAAGAGAGCTGCTTCAAGCACCAGCGAAACTCCAGCCCAGACCCCAAACAAGACAAAGAACCCAAGAGTGTATTCCAGCACGACAAAAAGGGCAAAACTCGAGTCTGGTCGCCGAAGACAAAGAACGAGGATAAACATCGGTCCGGCCGGCATTTGAGTAGTGGAAAATGCTGAGACAAAAGACCCGCAGTTGGCATCATTGTTGCTGGACAGGTAAGAAATTATTACTAAATATGTGTGGGGTAAGGGTTGTGGGTGCTTTCAAAGCAAACCGGGGGCTTACGTATATCATAGTAGGAACATTTTAGGCTGCTTGTGTAGCGTGTCTCCATCAGAGTCAGTGCTGGTCAGGATATTAATATTAGTCTTATTCTTATTTTTACTTCTCAGCGCTCTGGGACTTTTTTCCAGGGTAGGATGAGTACCGGTACTATTACCGCTCATTTATTAGTGGAAATCTCCAAAATTTCTGCAAAAATATATGTTCATCTCCACGTAATCACATTCCCCCCCCCAGCGCCGCTGACCCGCCCCTCCCGATATGCAGAACACACGCTACAAGAGGGGACACAATTTGCGCAAAGCAAAGAATCCCCTCCAAATGCGCCTTTGCGCATTTGGAGAGAATGTGCGCCCAGGCAAGAGGAGAGAGAGAAAAAAGGCGAGTTATCCGACACTGTGCACGTTCCCTCAATGACTGACAACACGCAGCATCTGACCAGCGTCAGATGTGCCGACAGACAGGTGGATCCATGGAGGTGGAGAGGCACAATAGACCAGGAGCACAAGAAAGTAAAAGTCATAACCAGAGGAGTGTGTTGTTGGAGCAAAAAAGAAAAACTTTGTGGGCATAAACATCCCAGCTTCTGTTCATGAGACAGAAGATAGGATAATTGTGTCTGGATGTGGAGAATAAATTATGCAGCAGTCCTGGTTATCATTTATGAGAAGTCTTGGTAAATGCAGAAACATGCAGAGCTTTTATCATTTGATTCATAACCAGTGTTTTTGTAATTGATGTTTTCTGTTTGTTTTTGTAGCATCAAATCGATGGAGCTGAAAGAACTCTTTAGATGAGGAACAAGCCAATAGTTTGGAAACAGTGTGTAAGTAACAAATTATTCTCATAGAAATGCAATGGCTATATGTCAGGATATATAATAATGTTTTGCTGCTGTTTTTACTTCCAGATTAGAGCTGGAAAGAGAAGGAAGGAGCTTTAGACCCGTATAATTCAGATTATGTATCTCCAATATCAATAAGGTATGTTTTATTATTGTTTTTTTTAATACCGTAGTAACATCCCACTCTCACTTTCTATTCACTGATTATATAACATTTATTTGTCTTGTGCAATAGGTGTGCATCCCAGGATAAGGTTGACCAACTTCCTTGCATTGGCCTGGATGAAGCTGACAATTATAATTATATAACAATTATAATTATTATATAGGCTAACAATTATATGTGCTATTTGAGTTTCACTCAATATGCTAAAATTCTGCTTACAATAGTGACCTGCACAGAACCCAACTAATGCTGCTACTCTGTGTGTATATTTGCACATATTATTGTTGATTTTATATTTATATCATTTCTGCATTATTTTTTGTATTCTTTTACATTTTGCACCAAAGGGAGTGGCACTCCAATTACACTGTACCCTGTACAAAATCAATAAAGGCTATTTTATTCTATTCTATTCTATTATATTCTGTATTGGACATTGTTAATTGTGTGGAGGCAAATTTGAAAGACAATTTAGAAGAGCCATCAGCAGCAGGACTGACTCAGCTGTTGTTTTCATTCAGGAGTACAGCATGCATGCCTCGTGCACGGGCTTACTATTGAAGCTGCAGTTACACGTTTGGCCTGAGGGGGCAATAGCGAGCATGAAAATTTCAAAGTCCATATAGTCCCATTAAATATATTTTGTGATTCCTATCTTCTTCTTCTCCTTCCTGTGAGACTGGTGGGGCGGCGCCCTAGCGCCCCCTATGGACGAGCCGCCACTGTTAAGAAACAAAAAATGTGAGGAGCTGTTTGAGAGCCGAAAGAGCCGGTTCATTTTAGTGAGCCGATCCATAAGAACCAGTTCTCTTAAAAGAGCCGGAGTTCCCATCACTATGTGCTTCACGAGAGTATCACCAGGCTGCACACACATGATCCAAAGCTTATTCCACCGTGTTCAGGACACGCTGGGTGTAGAAAGGATGGAAAAAACACTGCTAATGGTGACAGACGTAGCAGGAATGTAAAAAATGCTGCAAATAGCGGCAGACATGGTAGATAAGGTGCGTCACATAATCAATAAATGAATATTTCATGTCAATAGCAGCGCTGTCCCAAGAGCTCTGCACACTTAACAAGAGCAGAGCAGCTCTGTCTCTGATGCAGAAGTGTAAAGTTTTGTGCTGTTAGTCTAGTAAACAGAGAAAAAAGTCTCTTTGAACAGCAGCAAAACAATAAAGCGTCATACAGGGTTCTTACACTTTTCCCACTGACAAATTCAAGCACTTTTCAAGCATTTTCAAGGTACATTTTCAAACTTTTCAAGCACCACACGGCAAAGACGAAACACTATTATTAGAATCAGGTGAAAAAGATTACCTATAACCTTATAAAGCAACTAGCGTGACCTTAATTCTTCCTCAGATAGAAATTTTCAAACAAAATGACAATCGCTTAGTTTTAACCTGTCTGCTTTTAGTTCTAGTCTGTTACCTTAAAACCAAACACCCTGCTCTCCCAGTTCACAGCAGCAACTCGGACAAAAACACACCACCATCTGACACTCAAGATACACTAAAAGACAAAGAGAAACTGTCTACGGACAGCAAAAACACAGCCAAGATAGCCATATATTAATCACACTGGATGACTCTGGTTGCAAACGTTGGTTATTGCAGTCTCCTAGAGCCGTGATGTGCAGGGAAGAGCTAGCCTACCGGCCGCAACATGGATACAGTCATAGTAATGCTTATCGCAAAACACAGACACATATTATTTAAACTATTTGAATTATGAGCAATGAGGCTATTATCAAACATATTCCTAATATTAACACATTTCTAATCAATGTTCTTCCTGACAGAGTGATGTTTTTAGGCAGCTAATCTGAGGAAATGACATGAAAACAGGAAGTTGAGCCCTGTTAAAAGACAAATTTCTGTTACTGTTTGGTTTCAGACAAATAAAGTATTCTATTATATTCCAAGTTACAAATAAATAAATCTGAAAGGACAACTTGGATGTTTTCTACTTTCTTCTTATTAACTGAATGCATTGCTGAGGTATTGGATTGGGACTTGGTATCGAAATCCTATGACACGGATCAGGGGCAAAAAATGTGATCAGAACATAATTATAAATATTATCTTGTAATATCCCACAAAGCAGGGACAAAGTAAACAAAAACATCACATTTTACATTTTGAAATGTGTCTAAGGTCAAGTTTTGCTCCTACTTTTGCAGCTCTTATAGAAGCTGTGTTTTAAATCCTGCTTCTGCTAAATTTCTGACTATTACCACCCATTACTGAAATATCTGATCACAACCCTCCCTCCATCTGCAGAACCATTAATTGATTAAAATAAATAATTATACTTGATGAACAAATAGGTTTTAGGGATTGTATTTCTGCTAGTAAAAATACCTGTTGATATATTTAGTTTCAATTGCGACTAGTAAGAATATGATCTGGACTAGGATTAATTATATTGTCGCTATGTAAAATAGGAATTACTAGCTGTTGATTAAATGATAAAATGGCTTGCAACGCGAACTCGGGGCTGCTTTTGCAGCCAAACACGGTCCATGCTTCTGCTCACAAATAGATGCCATGAACGACACCATGCTTTATTAAATGACTGGTATTTACATGTTTAGTGACAAATCTGAACACACATGTTACAGTTAGCTCTGCTGCTGTTTACTTTCCCCAGATGCAGTCAAAACTTTGATTTTTTTCGGTATTTTATTAGTTCGCGAAGTCGGAGGTGTTTTGTAAACAAAGTTTGTGAATGAGAGTAGCCGACGTCTGATGGGACCCGCTGCAGCGGAAGGAACGGGACTTTGCGGGTCATAACAGACTTTTTAGCACCGAAAAAGATATTTCTTTTTTTTTTTTTTTCCCATGTCCTGTTTGGCTGTATAGCAAACAGAATTGATGTCTGAGTGCCGAAAACAAGCCTTACAGTTTTATTCTCACAGGTGGATCGTTATAGATTCAGCTATAACACCCTGCCTGATATCAGAACTTTATTAGAAATGTTTTCGGTTGGTTAAAATTTCAACGGACACGGAAATGAAAGAGAAAGGGGGGAAAGAGAAGGAAGGATGCAAAAGAATCCGCTTCTAGACCTGCAGAAAGAGAAAAAGAGAAAAAAAAGGGGGACACAAAAAATACAACAGAACCAAAACATCACTGCTCCAACAACATGAGGATGTATAACAGCAGCCATTTTTACTGAGAAGCACACGGTAATAAATCCTAGTGCATATAGTGCCAACCACAGCCTTAGGTTATGTGTTAAAAACACCCAAGCCCTACTTGTGAGAGCACCATGTGAGCACCTGTGTATGTACACGCGTTTGTGTATGTAAGGTTTCTCTACAGGAATGTCCAATAGTGAGTGTGAGAGGCCACACACCTGCCCCCAAAGACCTAAGGAGGATGGAGGAGATCCAAGCCCTGAGATCCCAAGGTCTCCCCAGAGCGCCCAGAGATTTCATAACTAATTACCACAGAAGGACCCACTGGATCTCAGACCCAAAGCAGGGCTCTCACACACGCGACTACTAGCATAAAAGTTTCATGGTTGAAGTTGGTCCGCTTCATAGAGACGCCAGCAGACACCGCCGGTCTAGCGGCTGGTCTCTATAGTAGGAGGAGCCTGCTGCTCACACACCGGTGCTACAGAAAGGAGCAGACCCTCTCAGAGCAGCTGCAGCGGTGTTTATTAAAGGCGAAATAATCGCTCTCTAGTTTTTAACGTTAACAAAAAAAAGCAAATTGAGTTTTTTCATCAAACTAACTTGGGTGATCTTATAAATAAAACTGTGCAGTTTGTTTTTCAAGCATTTTCCAGGACTCAATACAGAAATCAAGCACTTCCACACCTTGAAAACACGTTATTGAAATTCAAGCATTTTCAAGGATTTCTAGCACCCGTACGAACCCTGGTCATAAAGCTGCCTACATTAATGCGATCTCTCTCCTCTATTTCTCTTTTGGTCCTTAAAATTGAGATTTAACACAGATTCATGGAATAATATAGGTACTCGTAGGCTATAGATAGTCTTCGTATCATAGGATAATTTACAGTGGCCCGACAGATTTTAATATGTAATTTTCACAAGCACACACACATCTCATATGAGCTTTAAAATTAATCAGGCCCATCCAGATTTTTCCAGGCTCATCCATTAGTTACGTTCTGGCTCCGCCACTGTGCAGACATGAGTACTTCCCCTTTAATTAACAAAATTGGGCCCCTCCTCACGCGTGATCGCCCTTAGACAGTTTTGTCTTACATCGGTAGATTTTGGAAACGAATGGAAATGGAGATAGGGCTGCTTCAGAGCATGAGAAAAACAGACTGATACTCTTAAGTAACGCTGCAATAATTCTTGTTTTCCGCAGCACTGACGTATTTCTGGTTAAAAATCCCGGAAGCGTGAAAAAGGTCTATGGACACCGTCACACGGCCTCTCCAGCTCATGCTCTCATCAACTTAATACAACAAATATTCCAAATTAGCTTTTAGAAAATGCCAACAATTGAGTACAACACGTTTCTACCTTTAAACTCACCACGGTGAAGCATTACATTCAGCACGGCCCGTTTGCAACCAGTCTCGTTCAACTCCAAGTGTAAAAGACCGTAGAACAGTAAAAAAAAGTTGGAGGAAACGGATCTGACTTCCTCTTTTCAAAAAAATGGGTTTTCAAAATAAAATCACACAAAAACATTTTTTTCAAAATAAAATCACACAATTGCATTATTATAAATAAAAGAAGAGAAAAAGGAATGTTTTCTGTACTGGGTTAGATGGACATAGCGCAAAGGACTGCAGACATCAACATTCATGCAACATGTGCAAGGGTAAACATCCCACTTGTTTACACGATGACAACTATGTAAAGAAGGAAAAGGTCCCGCCACAGGAACCCACTATCTCACACAACGCCAGCCTGATGGGGGCTGCTGCAACCTCAATGTCAGTTAATAGTAGACAGTCAACCAACACATTAATGATTGTGCCTGTATGGGTGTCAAAAAATGATATAGGAACCGAAAAATTGGTCTACGCACTGCTGGACACACAAAGCGACACAACATTTGTCGATCAGGAACTATGCAGTGCTCTAAAGTCAGAGTCCTGTCCAGTCAAACTGAGGTTAATGACTATGATCGGACGTGACGCGATCGTAAAAAGCCAAAGGGTCTCAGGTCTTCACGTGCGAGATTATCACTCCTCCCTCTTCATCAACCTTCCTCCTGCTTATACCAAAGATTATATACCAGTCAACCGAGACCATATCCCAACATGCTACACAGCCAAGAAATGGAATCATCTCTCCAAAATTCTAGAGGAAATTACACTTTGCAGGATTGTGAGGTTGGTCTATTGATAGGATATAACTGTGGCACCAAGAGACGAAATATCAGGAAGAAATGAAGAGCCCTATGCGATTCGTACTGACTTAGGATGGAGCATAGTGGGTGGTTTGTCATTGTGCCCTGATGCTTCATGTACAGCAGGACAGGGTTTCAGGGTTACAGTCAAGGAACATCTGCCAGTCACTCCGGCAGATGCCAATCGCATTCTGGAGTCTGACTTTAAGGATTCTAAGGAAGATGGAAAATCAGTGTCTCAGGAGGACATCCTATTCCTGGATCAACCCAAGAACCACATCAAAAGAAACAGTCAAGGTCATTACGAGATGCCGCTACCCTTTAAGGAGAGACCCAACTTACCTGACAACAAACAGCTCGCCATCATGTGTCTGAGCCATCTAAAGAGGAAGCTGTTAAAGGATGAAAGGTACAAAGATCAATATGTCAAGTTCATGGAGGAGGTCATAGAGAAGGGTGACACAGAGGAAGTCCATGATGAAGAGAAGGAGGGAGAAAAATGGTACATACCTCATCACGGTGTATACCATGCCAAGAAGCCAGATAAATTGCATGTGGTATTTGTCTGTTCCGCCAAGTACAAGGGAACCAGTTTGAACGATCATCTGCTCACTGGTCTGGACCTGATGAACTTTTGGACAAGCCAGCTTCATTTTTTGAGTAATGTGCTGTGGACTGATGAAACTAAAATTGAGTTATTTGGGCATAACGTAATGCGTTAAGGAGCGTTATGCATGGAGGAAAAAGAACACAGCATTCTAAGAAAAACATTTGCTACCTACAGTAAAATATGGTGGTAGTTCCATCATGCTGTGTGGCCAGTGCAGGGACTGGGAATCTTGGTGGCAGAGGAGTTAAGTGGCCGCCTTGCAATTGGAAGGTCGCAGGCTCGCATCCCGCTCAGTCTGTTGCTGTCGTTGTGTCCTTGGGCAAGACACTTCACACTCCTTGCCCGCTGGTGGTGGTCGGAGGGACCGGTGGCGCCTGTGTTCGGCAGCCTCGCCTCTGTCAGTGCGCCCCAGGGCAGCTGTAGCTACAATGTAGCTCATCATCACCAGTGTGTGAATGAGTGTGTGAATGGATGAATGATGCACTGTAGTGTAAAGCGCTTTGGAGTCCTCTGACTCTTAAAGGTGCTATACAAGTGCGGGTCATTTATCATTCATCATTTGATAAAGCTGAGGGACTCATGGATATCACTCAATATCAGCAGATTCTGGAGACTAATGTCAAGGAATCAGTGACAAAGCTGAAGCTGCACTTGGGCTGGATCTTTCAACAAGACAATGACCCTAAACACTGCTCACAATCTACTAAGGCATTCATGCAGAGGAACAAGTCCAACGTTCTGGAATGGCCGTCTCAGTCCCCAGACCTGAATATTATTGAAAATCTGGGCACTGCTGCCCAGACAACAGCTCAAGGTCAGGTGGTGATTCAGCAAACACAGGTAGATAAGATATGTAGAGTGGTCTGACTCAGCTTTAGAGATGAGGAGGGAGCTCAGAGTAGAGCTACTGCTCTTACTCATTAGCCCTTTTTATAAGACACACCATGCCGGCAAATCAGCGCAATATTGCTGCAATGGTGTGTCTTATGAAAGCACTGTGGCAGCATGGTGACGCAGGAATTTTGCAGCATTCGTGCCGCCACACTCGGTATTGATATTACCACAACGCCAGACTTGTGAATGCACATTACACCTTGGCGTAACAGAGGGAGGTGTTATGATCACGTGATGAATTAATGCCAAGCTCCGTCCGGAAACTATATTGAAGATGAAAGTAAACACGGGCATAAGTTTCGCTTTGTTAAACAGAATCAGCTGAGATGGCAAACTGGAGCGATGTGGAGCTCCAGGAGCTTCCCTCCGTTAGAGCTGGAGCTCAGATCAACAGACAGCTCACGGGGTCTTTGGAGGACAGACACCTTTAGGAGCGGCTTGTGAAAAAACAAGCGCGGCTTCAATCGCAATAAAAAGCAAGTTATGTCCAAGATACACGGAGGTCTGTGGCAGCACAGAGACCCCCCCATACCCCCTTTATACCGCCATCGCGTAATCTTTTATAAAAAGAACACAATTGCGCCACATTACCGCCACGGCCTGACCACTTATAAATGAACCTATGCTCCCAGATGATGCCTCAGCATTGCGGCAAATTGGCGGCATTATTCAAATGAAGCAGCTGAGGGGATTCAAAAGGACTGATGCTTTCTGATTGCCTCACTCTGGTTTTCTGGACAACTGAGATTTGGAGTGATTCTATGGATAGATGGATGGTTAGTTATAGCACATTGGTAGTAGCTTAGATCATATCATTTACATTCACAATTAGGGCCAGCTTTCCCTCCGTAAGACCACCCACATGGTGATGATGAATAAACACAAAGGACTGCTTGTTACATTCACACGATGCAGCTCTATTATGTTTCTATTCCTACATGTTTTTGTGCAAAAACCACAAGAGCAGAAGTAAACATTCAAACATTATCAGTATTTATCATTTACAGTTTGCCAAATCATGACCTTGTCTTTTCAAAAACAGCAAAAAGGAAACTGAACAGCCAGTTATTTATGGCATAAAACCACATAACATGCACGCGCTCTGGATAATGTGCATGTTGGTGTTGCATATAACACACAATTATGTTTTTCTACCAACCAGGAAATGTTTTTCTTGCCTTAAATTGATATTTATTTTCTAAAACCATTTTGGTTTCATATGAGAGTGGATGTCTGAATGTTTTGGTACCAGCAGTCCTTCTGTCTGCTCTCTAATCATTTCTCACTTGTTTTTTTTATTTATTTTCTTTGATTAAGCTAACGTCACCTGTCTTCTACTACAACTATCACAAAGACACATCCAGACACACAACACACTTGTTCAAACTGCTGCACTGCATTTGCTGTTTCTACATCAAAGCTGGGCTGCAGAGGGTTTCAGAGACTGGGATCACTGGTGTGCATTACCAACTAGAGCCATTATGGCCTTAGCTTTTGCTGCATCTGGCTCCAACAGCACACACTGAGCAGTTTTTGCCTCGAGCTGTTCTGCAGCAGCACCTCACCCTGCTGAGAGCTGCAGCTGTAACCTGCTGTTGACCCCACTCTCACTCTCTCCACCTACTCTCCCAGTACACTATATGTTCTGACTGCTTGCATCCCAGTGTCTCAGAATGACTCAAGGATGATGGATCATTTTCCTGCCAACAGCGTGCTCAAGCTCCCAATCAGAGGAAGTCTATCTACCCTCTGTTGTGTGGGCGGTGAAGGAGAGAATGAAACAGAAGCTGTGAGCAGGAAACCAGCAGCTGTACATAATGAATTTATTTTGAGACACATTTGAATTCAACAGAACGAAACGTTGTATTGCAGATAAATGAGGATCTAGACTAGAACAAATTAGAGATGCTTTTTGTAACATCAAAGTTTTTTGACAGGATCTGAGTAAATATTTTGCATCAGTAGCAAGGGCGTGAGAACGGGCTTAAATATGGGGGGGATACAGCCTGGTGATGGGGCTGATGGTGTTCTGAGTGCCGGCGCTGGGGGGAACACCTTAAGGAAACCTGACAGATTTGTTAATGCTTTGAACAAAACATTGCAGAACAATCACCAACATATATTATTCTACAAGAAAGATGTAATTGTAAAGAAAAAAGCTTTTGAATGCATTCAGTAAGTTGAGTGTCATTTTTTGTTCAGTGTCAAACAATTAAGTGTCATGCCAAAAGAATAGTTACAAAAATTATTCAAGGTAAAAGAGCAAAAATATTTTTCCTTCTGTCATGTGCAGCCACAAATTGTTTGCAAAATGACGTCTTTGCTGTGCACAAAATTGAGATTCTAGAGTTGGTGCAATGTTGTGCATCCACTGTTGTTATTAGTGACATTTTAGCATGAAAACAAGGTAGAAAACGTCTAGATATCAGCCATGAAAATAGGCCTAAAATATCGGCAGCACATGTCAGCCATCCACCATGATCTCTACATGTTGGCATCAGTATCGGCATTAGAAAAACCCATATCGGTCGATCACTAGTAGGGATGTACCGATCACATTTCTTTGCTCCCGATCCGAGTCCGAGTCTTTTGATTTTGAGTATCTGCCGATACCGAGTCCCGAGCCGATACTTCAGCAAAGCATTAAAATAAGAAGAAAAAAAGGGAATCCAAGTTTTCCTTTAATTTTTTTATTATTATTTGGGTATGTCTTTCTTTCTTTATTTATGACATTTCCTTAGTTTATCTGCCAAAAAACATCACTTGTTTAGGAAGTACATAAGTGTGTTGTTTGCGGGTTGAAATCACGCACATTTTTCACTCATAAAGTACGTGTTGTTGACGCATTGTTTGTGTGTTGATTGCTCGTTAAAAACATGTACCTTTCGAGTCACACGTAATGTTGCGCGTTTGTGGCACACCTGGTGTTCCATAGGCACGTGGTGCCACAGCCAGCAGGCTAATCTTTCCCTGCACAGCACCCTGAGGCTACCAGCGCGTTCAGCTGAGGTGCTGCAGAATGAGAAACTCCGACGTTTTGTTGTCGGCAATTTCTCTGTTTATTAACGTAACTTTCACTGTTGGCTGGCTCCATGTTTTTGTTAGAGATGCCGCTGTGAACTGGGACTTAACCCAGACCGATGATTCACTGTGGCAACGCCTGAAGGGACAAAAGCCGAAGGAGAACGTAGTTTGTTTTGAAGGCTGCTTATCATGCAGCTGTCTTTTCCAGCTTGTTGATGCTCACATTACAAGTGGCTGTTACACTGCCTTTGCTGTCCGGTTTAAAATACCACCAACATACATTTTAGCTCTCTTGAGGAGACAAGTTAGTTCTGTGTTAGCCTACTAGCTAATAGCTGCATGTTATGGTGTCTATATCCCAGCCTGCTGTAAATTGTGTGACGTAATGGAGTTGTTTTTGTCCAAGAAACAAAGAATATTGATGTAGAGGAACTTGTTACGATATCAGAATGAGTTAAATCCGATCTTTTTCACCCGATCCCCATTCTTTGAAAATCATGTGATCGGGCCCGACTTCTGATCACGTGATCAGATCAAAGCATCCCTAATCTCTAGTCTAAACTGATCTGACTCTTTAAGAATATTCTAAACTACATCATTAGCTGCCTTCATGCTGACCAAGAATCTGAAAGATCTGTTTGCTTTTAAAAATAATTCAGTCACAACAGCAGCTGAAAATAAATTTTTTTTTTTAGGATGGAATAGGATAGAATAGACTTTATTGATCCCACAGTGGGGAAATTCACTCATTAAAGGGGACATATCATGAAAAATCCACTTTTTTAGCCCTTAAATGCAGTGTATTGTGCATTTCAGTCTCTAGTTGCCGTAAATCCTCTAATACAGGCCCGGGCCTTTATTTACTCAAGCGCATTCTGGTTCAGGCCTTTATTGGATGGAGGCCAGAATTAGAGGCAGGCCTATATTTCAATTTGAGCAAAATAAACTACCAGTAGAAACAAGATTTTGTGTCTATTTGAGCTGTGACTGAAGTCTCACGTGCAAATCAAAAGTGATGATTGGTGGGTTTCACTCACGTGACCCTGCCGCCGCGCTGAACTCAAACAGTGGACAGGAAGTGTTTTGCTCTACTATAAAACACAGCGTGACGGATGAACGTGAGTGTTCTAAACGAGCTGGCACAGACACGATATCTTCCTTTAGGTCAGGGATTCCCAAAGCCGCTAGGGGGTGCGTGAGGTAAAAAGTGTAATGGCGGTGAACGGTGATTACACAAAAAATTAAAAAAATAAAATAAAATTACACATAAAACAATGCCGCCAATTTGCCGCGAAGCCAATGAGGCATCTGGGAACATAAGGTCGTTTATAAGAGCTCAGACGGTAATGTTGCGCAATCATGTCCGTTTTATAAAAGATTACGCGATGGCGGCATAAAGGAGGTATGGGGGCGGTCTCTGCGCTTCCGTGTATTTTGGACATAACTTGCTTTTTATTGCGATCGAAACCGTGCTCGTTAAAGTTTTTATTTTTACGAGCAGGTGTGTGTCCTCCACCATCCCAGCTGTCAGATGATCTGAGCTGCAGATCTAACGGAGAGAAGCTCCTGCAGCTCTGCATCGCTCCAGTTTATCATTTCAAACTTATGCCCGTGTTTACTTTCATTTTCATTATAGCTCCTGTCCGGAGCTCAGCATTAATTCATCACGATCATGACACCGGCCAGCACGGTGTCTTATAAAAAGGGCACAGTGTTTTTTCCTCACACAATACAGATGTGTATATTAGGGTTGGGCATACCGTGCAATCATGGAAAATATGCAGCTGCGGATGTGTTCTAAAGTATGACTTTAACGGCGTTATAGCTGCTGATCACCTGTCGCAGCTACTGCAGCCCGCAGAGACCCTGAAGCCTAATTTATACTTGTCCGTCTGCGTCGGTACGGAGACACGCAGCGCCATTTTCCATCGACGCAAGGGCTCTCGGACGGGCTCGCAGAGGGTGACGGAGACATGCCCCCAAAAATAACTGTCCGTCAAGAGCCTCGGAGAGTGCAAGCTTGTGATTGGTCAGGACGCCGCTTCCTTGAAATACGTCACCAGCACCACCGTTGCCGACTCAATAAATAAAGAGAGCAGCTGAAGATATTTAGCGGCAGACACGGAGCAGATTGAAGAACGCCTCTCGCGGAAAAAGTTTGAAAATGTGAAAGTTTATTCACCCGTGACTGAAGGAGCACAAAGCTACGCAGCGAGCGTTTTATTCGTGGACAGAAATGACGAGAAGTGTGGGTTTAGAGGTGCCGACCGCACGAAGAGGTGGAGGAGAATGAGGGACAAATTACTCCATGTTAAAAAGTCTCTAAAATGCATTAAAACAAGGTAAACACAGTAGTAAATACACTATCGTAGACCGGATACGTGACTGTAATGGTGGCAGGATACCCCAGAAATGTGCTACGCCCTCTGCTGTCCAGGCGGGGGGTTGCTTTGCAACATCCCCCAGCTAACAGAGAAGTAGAAACATAAAACGTCTCCGTCAACGCGTATGCGTCTCTAGCCCAAGGAGCTGACGAAGAAGTATAAATCTAGCTTGAGTGCAACAGCGCGTCTCCCGCGGCCGCTTCCCCTCTCACTGTGCAGACGTGCAGCGGCAAAAATCAAACCTGTGTGCTGAACTAAATTAACTTGTTTAAAAGTGAATTGAAACTGCATCCTGCAATGAAAAATACCGCGCGGAGGAAGCTCGTTAAAACGCGTCATCACAGTGGATTTAATACGAGTTTTGAAGAACAAACTCCAGGTGAGTGAGGTGAGTTTTATGGCTCACTGCAGAAATAAAAACACACGGAGAATCAACATCAACGCAGCTAATCTACACTTCCACCCACTAGGAGCCGATGCGGCTAATAAATAAATTGAGAGTTTTAATTATTAAAATCTGTTATATGGTCACTGACAGCAGCTACATTTAAGTTTCACTTATAATCAGTCATCCTGGACATGATCATCCTGAGAGTTTTAGCTGAAAACAGCTGCTGGACTTTTCTGGTTATCTTGAAGACATTTAGCCTCTCACCCTAGAGGCTCCTTCAGCTCCCAGACTTTGTAGGAGGCTGTGAGTTGTGGTCAGAAACAAACACACTGATTGTGCTGCAAGTCTTTTTTTTTTTTTCTTTCTTTCTTGAAAACATGTTTTTGGGGGATGGGGGTGCGTCAACACGGTCGGGACATAGAAGGGGGTGCGCGGCTAAATAAGTTTGGGAACCGCTGCTCTAGGTAATTTTAAAAGTCAGACTTTTCATACACGCTGGAGGATTTACCCAACGCTGAATTGATCGACACAACAAACTATCTCATGTGGCAAATCTCATATTACACTGCAAACCAAAAGCCTTTTATGAGTCTGAAAGCCTACAACTATTTTATTTCAGGTTGGTTAACAATTTAGAGATCCGGAGAAGCTTTAAATGACCGTTGTTTTGTTTATGCTCGTGAGATGTGCTATTTTAGTTACGTAATTAACTCGTAATGATAGCTGTTAATGCCCACTTGGTGAAGCAAGTTTAAAACAAACACGCCAAAACTCCAGTTTCAGCAGAAGACAACGGGTCGATTTATTAACCACCTCGCGGGAGAGAGAACAGTACAGAGAACGACAGTTTTACATGACATACGGCTGGTCACCTGGCAACCAGGTTGTTTGTATCAGTACGGTGGCCCACTTAGTACAACAAGGTTTTGATCGGTTGAACTACATCCTTTCCCTTTAGCAAACAATTTTGATATGAGTAAAACAATTAGCTGATACTCAGAATGTATACAGTGAGTTTCCATGAACAGAATTACACCGCTAACAGTGCAGTAACCCGATGGTCCAAAAAGGCAACATATTTCAGTTAAATAAATGCAAATAAACAACTGTTCAATCTACAATCATTATTCATGAGTGAAATCTCAGCGCTCAAACCAAATACCTACCTGGGGCAGGTGATGGAGATGGCGAATGCACGTGGTCTGGACCTGGAGTTTGTGGAATGGGAGGTATGTTGTTCGTTGGTGTGACGGGTTGGTGGTTGGTTACGCGGTCTACATCATCTGAGCGGAGCTCAGCTGGTAGTTACTCAGCAACAGGCAGAATGTGGCGCTGGTTCCTTCTGTACTCCCTGTTGTTGGATCGAGCCACGTTCCTGCGCTCTTCTCCTTCACAACTCCAAGTTGATCATGTCCTCTAGCGGTCTACAAGCAAACCACTTGTCCTCCCAGCAAGGGCTGCAGGGGGCGGCTTGTCTTATCGTAATGGCATTTTTGGATTAGTCTTTTGTTATGAAGCTCGGCGCTGACACTTTGGGTGATTTTGGGGTTGGGGGTGTAGCGTGGGGCTATTGCCACATATTTAAAGAGGGATCAATAAGATGTAATATTCCATATAAATATGAATTATTAATCTTAATGATATTTGAATGTTAATTTAACATTAATCTAGGTTATTTTACCTGTAAGTAATCCGCACACTTCCGAATAATTCAGACAGAGTCAAGAAAATAGTTATTAAAATAAATTTAATACTATGTTTCTCAATCAATGATGACACAGGACAATTACTATGAATGATGGTTATTCAAGATACTGAGACAATTAATGAGGTGATGTAATGTAAGCTAGATGTTAGGTTGCATAATCAGCATTAAGTGTCTTAGATCCTATGATGTCTGGGTTAAACCAATTTGGGATGGTTTAATAAGTTATCAAATTAACAAAGACCATTTGACACCAGCGAGCAGGGCTACTTCACCTCCATGTGGAAGCTCCCATTGATCCAAGGGTCAGCTAGAGGTTGGGCTGACGTGTGTCAGTGAGGAGGCCTCTGAGGTATGGAGAACTGTAGCAGGCCCCGATACGAACCGATGGTCGTGGGTCACTTCCGGTGACTGCGGTGTCTGGTGGATTTGGTTTTGCTTAGAGGCAGTTCACAAAAATAGTTGATCTTTGGTCAAAAAGAGAGGATGGTTCCTTCTATTATTATTAATATTATTAAGTGTTGCTTCCCCAGCCGGCCAAACCAAGGAGGCTTAGCTTGAGTTTTGTTTAGGTTCACTCCTTTGAGAGGAGATGAATGAGCAGAAGCTGCTTCGTTTCAGGAACTGATTTGTTCTGCCCGGGACGGAAGTTTTATCATTCCTAATGTTTATAAATTTGAGCGAATCAAATTTGGACACATTTAGAGTAGGCGTTACCAAGATACCTCAGACACCAGTTTCATCAACACTTAAGGTGAATCATGCTTAATGTGAGTGCAAATCTTATAAAACAATGTGAGTGCAAATTAAATATTCAAACACAATACTATTATTTGTGAATGTTTATCTGATGATTAGCATTACTTGAATGAATCCTAAATTGTGTAATTAAAGATATGGAATAGAAGGACAGCATTCATTTTAACTCCATCATTCATTATTATTATTATGGCAATAGATTTCACATATTGTCATTCAAAAGGTATGATTATACATTTATGTTGTACTTATAAAAGTTTTTCACGAGGCAGGAAAAGTTAACTTTATTCAGGAAAGAGATAGCAAAGGTCTTTGCAGAATCCTTGAGTTTCTTCCTTGAGTCGTGATGTCACCTGCTGGATAAGCTAGAGGCACTTAGACCAAACTAAGAGCACATGACTCTGGACACGATATCAGAGTGTCTTCTGCAGCCTTGACGTGGCCTGTAAGTTAAAGTGTAACCTAGTTCATTTTAGGAGAAAACCATGAGGGCCATGACGTTACATCTCCCCCCCTCCAAGGTCACGGGGTCACGGGCAGAAGACCACGAGACGTTGGACCAACCAATAGGCCCTGCGGACTCAGCAGAGGGAGACAAAGTCAGTTCCAAGGCTCCAAGAGCGGCAGGAGTGAGGGAAGCAAATCTCACCCAGCAAACAGTCAACACAACTTGCAATCAGTAGCCAGCAAATTGTATTAGAGCAGCAAACCAGAGTCAGGAGAAGACACAGGCCAGGACCAGGCAAAGAAGCAGGCCGGGACCAGGTGAACCACTGCGAAGCTGGAAGGAAGCCAGGAGACAGGAACCCCCCCAGCGAGAAGACCAGAACACCAGAGCAGGAGGGCAGCCGATGCCAACGAGGACCACTGGTAAAGATTAGTGGCTCATAATAACAAAAAAAGCCTCTAAAATAAAGAGAAAAATATAAAAGGAAGTGTGTAAAACTAATAAATGTCAGTAGTGGAATAAAATGTAAGGAGAAAACACGAAGAGAGGTGTTAGAAAGCACACAATGTTAGAATTAAAAGCAACACAACGTTAGTATGAAAACCTATATGTGTGTTACACAAAGGACTAACAGAGAACATCAATTAAAATTGAATCAGTAAATCAAAAAGATTAGCAAACTAAACTTAAAACTCTCTCTAAGAATTTTAAATAATAAAGAAAATGAATTTGGATTCATCATAACCACTCTGTAGCAGTCATGAAATCAGTTGTCATCACAGATCTTCAGAACCCACAGCATGACAACATCACAACCAACCAAGTCTATACGTTACGATTAGACATGAATAACATCCATGCACACATCACACACACAAACAGAACTTGGGTAACCGGAGATAGAGAACAGAGGGAGAGTGGACGGCATGTCACTCCCCCTTAGTTGTAAGTCAAGGTGAGTAATCTGATATAGGGGTGGTGTCCCCCTCGGAGTCTGTGGAACCCTTATGAGGCCGGATCTGGTTCCTGTGGACCCATTTGTACACAGGATCTTTGTGGCCTTTGGAGATTTTGATCTGATACACAACCGGAGAGATCTTATCAGTGATTAGGTATGGACCCGACCACTTTGGCAAAAACTTCTTAGCCAGTTTCCCAGTGTTGACCTTTGTACGACCGGACTGTGGAGCAAAGTTGTAATACCAGGCCATATCACCCACATGAAGTTCAGCATGTGAGGCCTTCTGATCATAGTAAGCCTTTCTGCCCTCAGCTGATTTCCCCAGATTCGACTGATCATTAGTGCAAGCCTGAGCAGCACTGGTCTTAACTGATTGATATAGCAAGTGGAGCGGAAGGGTCATCTGTCTACCTGTCATCATCTCGAATGGGGAGACACCGGTAGACACATGAGGAGTAGCCCTAATAGCCATCAGGACCAATGGAAGCTTCATATCCCAATCTCTGTGATTATCTGACACGCATGTCTTTAAAATACTGACAACGATACTGGGGTCGGTAACCAATGTGGAAATTGGCCTTAACACCCAACATTTTCCAGAGGTGTCCCATCACCTCCGAAGTGAAATGAGTACCCCTGTCAGAGTTTACCCGTGTGGGGAGACCGAACCGGGAGAAGATGTGATTCATCAAAAGAATGGCAGTCGTTTTTTGCAGTGTCGTTAGGTGCTGGTAAACATTCAACCCACTTGGTGAATGCCCAGGTCACGGTCAAGAAGTATTTGTAACCCCTACTGGACTTGGTCAGGGGCCCCACCCAATCGGACTGCAGGTCAGACCAAGGGGACGATGGTCCCCTGCTCTGCAGAGGAGCTCTGTGGATGGGATTCGAGGGCTGAAATTGACCACAAACCAAACAGCTCTGGATGTAGTCTGAGATGTCTCTACGCATCCCTGGCCAGAAAGCAACCTGGCTCAGGGCATCGAACGTGGCCTTGACACCTTTGTGTCCAGCCGAAGGAGAGTCATGAGCTTGCGCGATCACACCCCCCCTTAGGGTTGGAGGAACCACAAGAACAGGCGACACCAGAGGCTTAGAAACGTGCATTAGCACCCCCTTAACCATTCTCAGCATGACCCGAACACGAAAGAGAGCACGGAGCTCAGGAATGGAGTCAAGCTCGGCGGAAGAAGGTAAGTGAGCCGCAGGATCAGAAAGGTACAGGACCAACCTGTTGATAGCAGGGTCCTGGGACTGGAGGCTGACAAGGTCGTTGTCAGAAAAAGCTGGCTCAACAGACACAAACCCATCTGATGGTAGAGGGGCGGACGCATTAGCGGCCTGAACCCGAGTCACGACACACACGTGGGGTGGGTCTGACAGGGGAAGAACATCATCAGGGAGCCACAAGGGGTCGAAGGACCAAGAGGTACCAACGGCTGCACCTTGTTTAGCTAGTGAGTCTGCAAGGTCGTTCATCTCCTCATCACGGTCAGGCGGTTCTGAAGGATGCTGAGGTAGTGGTTCTGGAGGGGCTGAGCTTGGTTGGGAGCCTGTTGGTTCCCCAAGCTCAGGACCAAGACAGCGAAGGTCAGGGTCAGGAGGTAGCTCAATGGGCAGGGGGTCTCCCCCACCCGCCCAAAGTATGTCCCCCCAGGTCGAAAATGGGGACAAGGTGTTCCTGGAGATCATTACCAATGACTAGAGGAATGCAATCAAGATCAGAAATGTACCCAGGGTGTTTCACCGTGATAGGATCAACAGTAACTTGAAGAAGAGACACGAATGACAAGGTCGTGTCACCAGGAGCATATGAGCGGATGTTCAACGCACAAGAAATGAGTTCTGGAGGTCAAGCCCCCCCACCATAGGCTAGGTAGAGGCGGTGTCCATTAGAGCGTCACAGGGGAGCACCTGCTTGAGGCATACAGGCACATAGGGCTTTCCTGCCCCCCTTGTGACTTGAGTTGACCCAAAAACAGCATGGCTGACAGGGCATCTGGGGACTCCGGGTCACTCTCGTTATCTGTTGAATGGGTCACTGGAACATCAGTAGCAAGAGGGGACTCTGCATCCTGAAGTCCAGAAGCAAGGAGCAAAACCTGTTGTTGTAGTTTGGGCTCACTATCTGAAAAGGAATCAGCTGGGGTGAAAGGCAAAACCTGCAATGGAATGGAAGATGATGAGGATGATGTGGATGTGGATGAGGTCATGTCCCAGAGGAGATCAATCTCGAACCAGCCTGAGTGAGAGTCAACCAACACCTGGCCACTTGCCATGCCAGTCGAAAATGTCGGCAGCTACCACTGACCATGAGGTTTGATTTTTATGAGCTAACTGCTAAAAACATTAGCACTCTAAAAGCTATTTGCGGTGAAGACAAGTGAAAACAGTATCAAACTGTTTACCTGCTGTTTTTGTAAGTGAAATTTTTGCACTGCAAGGCTTTGAAATGTCAGTACAATATAATGTTTTAGCAAGCAAACCTATCCATCTTGCTAATTTTACTTTTTTTCCCCCCTCAAAGGAACACAGAAAACCACAGAATGTTGGAACCAGCACTTCCAACTACCATCTCCTCCACACCAGTAAACCAAGTGTGATGACACTTTAGCCCTACAAACCTCTAGGAAGCCACCATCATTATCATTAACTCATTCACTGCCAGCCGTTTTCTGATCAGAAGCCCCTGGCTGCCAGCGTTTTTGAGCGTTTTTACTGTTTTTTGAAAAGTCACAGAACATTGTGCTCTATGATTATGTAAATGCCAAAACTACCAAAAGAAAGAGTAGACTCACTTCTTACATCAGGAAGAATCACCGTATTTCTAGCTTTATCCGTTCTTTCACAATCTGTTGTCAAACCGTGAGCTGCAGAAGCATTTCCAGTTGGCGCATTGTTTTTTTTCACAGCAGCGTCCCAAAATGATCTCCTAATTCTTTGATTTTCTGCTTTCTGATCATGTGATGTGTGACATACATGAATGAAGATCCGCTTTAGACACGTGATGTTTGTTCTCAAGGTGCGGGGGTCGTTCTGACGCCCGCCCCATAAAAAAATGCAATTGACGTCTAAACTTGTCAATGGCAGTGAATGAACATCACACCCCCTGAATCACTCCATCTGATGGTAGGGCCCCTGTGAGGAAAACGTGACATTTTCTTTAGATCTTCTGCTGCTGCCACCATACTTGCCAACCCTCCCGAATTTTCCGGGAGACTCCCGAATTTCAGCGCCCCCTCCCGAAAATTTCCCGGAGCCACCATTCTCCTGAATTTCTCCCGATTTCCACCTGGACAACAATTCAAATTTCTGCCTAACCGCTGCTGCTGTCTGTGTTCCAGCGGCAGTGCGCATGCTGCTCAGCAAACTATCTTCAGCAGCTTCCAGCACAAACGTAGCACTAACCATTCGTGGGTGGGAAGCTAACTTCACTCAGCTCTGCTCTGCACTGTCCTGCTGCGGGAGCGCGCAGCGCTCAGCTGCACATTGAGGAAGTAAATGATTAGAATAAGTGCGACGAGGCTAAATTAAAATATATTTGCGTTATTAACACGTTTCTTATCAGTGAAAAACCCATGACTTTTGGCAGATAAATGAAAGTTTTTAACACGGTTAAGACGAATGTTTTAAAGTCAATTACGTTCTTTGCTGCCTAGTTCCTAATAACGGATCACATTCCTGCTTTTTAAACCAACAGCATAACAGTTTAAGCCCATCTAAAGGTTTATGAGCATCACTGTTGATACTCAAGAGCAGAACTAAGTTATTTAAACTCTGTGGGCTCATGAAACTCACAACACTGCAGGTCTGTGGAAAAACATTGCTGCATCTTAACAGGTGGATTTGGCCAAAATATACATTTAAAGACACTAAGTTGGAAGTCTGATAACTCACATAGGCTAAAAAAATGTCCTTGTATTTCTATTTAAATAATGTGTAGAATAGACTGTATGCTCCCATAAGTGTCCATTCTGTTAAGGAAAGAAAATCATAAAATTATTTTGTGAAAACGACTGAATGATGCACTGATCAAAGGAGGTGAAACAATCGATATGTATGCTACATGGGTCCCATTTACAACGTGGTGTAAACAGGGCATCAATACATTATCTACAGTATAGTGATTATCAATAAAGAAAAAAAATTATATAGCAGTCAGGATTAGTGTTTTACTGGACAAAATCCGGGGCAGCTAAGATTGTGTCCCAGCTCCTGTAGCCCTAATACTTTATAAATATTATGTCAAATTAAAAAAATCTTTATTTTTTTTTTACTTGTGAGTGTATATGTATATATACCCGCCCAGCCCTTTTGAATGTCTCCCTAATTCTGAGGTCTCAAGGTTGGCAAGTATTCCTTTAACTTTTTGTTCTTTTTAAAACACAGATAGGAGATCTTATTTACCTTTTTTATGCTGACGTTTCGGCCATCACTGTGGCCTTCTTCAGAGCTAAGCTGCTGCTTGGTAGCAGCTTAGCTCTGAAGAAGGCCACAGTGATGGCCGAAACGTCAGCATAAAAAAGGTAAATAAGATCTCCTATCTGTGTTTTAAAAAGAACAAAAAGTTAAAGGAATAATCAGACAGACACAGGATGAACGTACCAAAGATGGCAAGTATTGCTGCCACTAATGGAAAAATAACTGATTTTGGTGGTGAACAGTATGACAAATGTAAATGACAAGACTACATTATCAAAAATGAAACCCTAATATCACAGAATGCAGGCTACAGGATTTAAAACTGGTTTACGTTGAAGTCAATGGGACGTTTTTGTCCTGAAGAGGCACATGAGGGTTTAAATCTGTTGCTACACAATAACTAATAAAGCATAAAATGTGATATTTTAATCCATTCTTGACATGTCCAAGGCTGATTGAAAAAAATATATTTCACTCACCCAAAATATGTTTTATGCTTTGTAATAAATGCCCCATGCACAAAAAGTTTTTTTTTTAGAAAATAACAAATTTTTAGTGTTTTTTTCATAAATTACAGAAAATGACTTATAGTAATAAAACTGGCATTTCAAGGGTTAAACTTCTCAAAATGATTGAAATTTGTATTTGTTTGAGCAGGGCTGAAGTTGTTTAACAGATCTATGAAAAAAAAAGCAAAAAAAAATATTAACGTCTAAATTTTTTATAGCCACTTCTACAAGCGGACGTTTTTGTCCTCTAAAGACTCAGGTGTGTAGTAAATTAAAGTGAAGCCTGAGGGTTAAATTAGACAAGTTCACTAATATACTCAACACTATTTATGAGAAAATTTGATTTGTTCCCAGAGTGCAACTGGGCACAGGACACATCTGCAGGAGTTCACTGACCTCCACCAGCCCAGCCTAAATAAATCGTAGATACAACATAGCAAAGCATTGTTTCATCAATGTGGGGATAGTCCCATAGAAACCCTGATCATTATCTTTAACTGATCTAGCAGGCCATTAGGAGGGAAGTGAGCAGGTGACATGCAGAGAGCATCGTTCCATTAGAAGCTACTGATGTTGAAAACAGTCCATTGGCATGCAGGAGCGGCACCTTTGCTGAGCACACACTCATTCTGTATCATTTAAGTAAGTTTGATCCAGTGATTTCTCTTTTCTACCTCACATTGTGAAATTAATCATTAATATGTTATGCTCTTCTGATTCACTTATCAATTCTAAAGCACATACAGAATCTAGAATGGGTTCTTGCTACCCGGCTCCCCCCCCGAGGACACAGCCAGTCTAGTGGAAAGTAATGAAAGAAACCATGCAGTAATGTCCCTGAAATGACTTCATACAAACAAAAGTTAAGATGATCATGACAGAATGGATGCTGTTCTAAGAAATCCAAAAGGAATGAAATGGTAATTAAGTGCAAACACGCATTAATGACTGCATGTTGCCTGGAGGAAAACAGTACTCTGATTTAAAGGCAGGAGGAAAACTAGAGAACTGGAATCAGTTACAGGACATAAATATTCACTTTCACCAGTCATTAGTGGTGGTGGTGAGTATGGAAATGTAGTCAAACTCTAATAAATCCCCAGTCTCACATCAGCTAAAGACCTTTAAAACGTGTCCTTTTTTCGTCGCCACTCAGTGCAGAAACATGTCTTTATCAACCGCCAGAACCTCACCTGGTGGATAAAACCTGACGTAATGCTCACTGCCCCCATTCTGCAGTTATTTACACACTTGTTTACTATGCACTCAAAGCCTTACATTCACGTCCTCCAAGAGCACTTCGGCGTTTTAACAGTTTCATGAGACACCACTGGTACCTAAGAAAGGAAGACATCAAGGACAAGGATACTTCTGCTTCTTCTTTACCAAAGGGATATTCATGCCATTCTTACATGTGAAAGTTATAAATGTTACAATTTCTGTTGTAGATGGCTGCCTGAATGGCCTCTGCTCAGAAAAATATGAGCTAACGACTACTCTGAGGTGAGTTAAGACCAAAGTGCATTTCTTAAAGTGGCTCCAATGTCCTAAATTCAACACGCTCTGTGCCCTGTTGTTTTGGTTTTCCTTCAGCTCTCCTGGTAACTATGCACACCAGCTTTTAATTAGCACACCTGTTCCTTGTCCCCTTTCACCTCCCTTTGTGTATCTCATTCCTGGATGTTTATTTGCATTGCCTTTAGTTAGATCTCCTGTTCTCCTCTCCCAGTGTTCCATGTATTCTAGTGGTCCTGTGTTCTATTTTACATTATTAAAGCCTTTCTAGATGTACCTGCCTGTACCTGGCTGGAGATGACTCACCTGCCTTTAGGTCCTAGATCTCAGTAAGCCAAGACAGTACACAGCTGTGTAATATTGCATCCTGTTGTTATTTCAGCAAAGATATTAAAATCCGAGCGGTGTTTTATTAGACTTCTGTGTTCATCTTGGATTATAATGAACACCATGTTCAGGCATAAAAGTGTCCATGTGTGCTCTTGGCACTAAGAAATCTTAGGCCGCAGCTCGATGATTGACTTTGTTGTCGTCTCATCAGATCTGCGGCCGCATATCTTGGACACTCGAGTGAAGAGAGGGGCGGAGCTGTTAACTGACCACTGGTGGTGAGTTGGCTTTGATGGTGGGGAAGGATGCAGGTCAGACCTGGCAGGCCCAAACGTGTTGTGAGGGTCCACTGGGAACATCTGGCAGAGTCTCCTGTCAGAAGGAGCTTCAATTCCAACCACAGAACTTTGGGCATTGTACCATTCATTCATGGTAAAAAGATTTACCAGTCAATTTATGTTCCAACCCTCACCTATGGCCACAAGCTTTGGGTAGTGACTGAAAGAATAAGATTGTGGATACAAGCAGCCAAAATAAGGTTTCTCCACAGGGTGTCTGGGGTCCCTTAGAGATAGGTTGAGAAGCTCTGTCATCCGGGAGGGACTAGGAGTAGATCCGCTGCTCCTCCACATTGAGAGGAGCCAGTTGAGGTGGCTCGGGCATCTGATAGGATGCCTCCTGAATGTCGCCCTGGTGAGGTTTTCTGGGCACGTCCAACCGAGAGAAGACCTAAAGGAAGACCCAGGACACGCTGGAGGGACTATGTTTCTTGGCTGGCCAGGGAATGCCTTGGGATCGCCCTGGAGGAGCTGGCCCAAGTGGCTGGGGAGAGGGAAGTCTGAGCCTCTCTGCTTAGGCTGCTGCCTCTGTGACCCGACCCTGAATAAATGGACTATAATGGATGGATATTACAGTTTTTCACAAATGCTAATACACATTTCACAAACGTGTCCTCCATGTTCCCCAATGTCTAAACACAACACCCTTTTCTACATGACCACAACCACACCTTCTCACTTCAAAACTCAAACTTTCACACCAAAAGAGCAGCTCGAAGATTCCAAAAATGTAAACACTACACACATCATTACACACCACACCAAAACAATTGAAAACACAATGCTCAATTTGTGAGAAGGTTCTTTGTTTCATAACTGGCACAGCATTTTACTGTATTAGAAACTTTACAGTATCGGATCTTCTTAGATTCCCTTGTGCATTGCTCCAGAGTTTTTTCCTCCAGAAAATTCGGGACATTAGAGATAGTCTGTCACCTTCAGGATTGACTTATCTTGTAGAGACATCTGATCCTCCCACATTTTCCAGCTTCGCTCCCATATTACCTAAAGATCTGGAGAATCTGATTACTTCTATGAAACCAGCAGGCTCTCCTGACGACTCTCTTCCCCCAAAGTTGCTGTGTGACATCTTCACTACTGTGGGCCCTGCCATTTTGAACATCTTTAACTTCAGCCTAGCCACTGGACAGTTTCCATTGTTGTTTAAAAAAGCAGTTGTGCAACCGATTTTAAAGAAGCCTGGATCAGATCATGCCAATTATGCAAACTTTCGCCCCATCTCTAAGGTACCTTTCTTATCTAAGGTCCTTGAGAAGATCGTTCACATGCAAATAACAGCTCATGTTGAGAGTCATTTTCTCCTTGATGTGTTTCAGTCTGGCTTTAAGCCGCTTCACAGCACTGAATCGGCTCTACTGCGAGTAATGAACGATATCCTGGTGGCTTCTGATTCTGGGTCTGTTGTTCTGCTTCTTCTACTAGATCTTTCTGCTGCCTTCGACACTGTTGACCATCTTATCTTGTTAGATAGGCTTGAGTCGTGGGTAGGTATTAGTGGCACTGCGTTGGAGTGGTTCCGCTCTTACTTATCTGACAGAACTTTCAGGGTCCAGATCAATGGCTAGTCATCTCCATGTCTCTCACTCCCTTGGGGAGTACCGCAAGGTTCTGTTCTCGGGCCTCTTCTCTTTTCAATTTATATCCTTCCCTTGGGTAAAATCCTGGAGAAATATGGTGTAGGGTACCATATTTATGCAGATGATTGTCAGATCTACCTGACCATGAATGACTCGAATGCCCTCTCACTCCTTGACACATGCTTAGCTGAGGTGAGGGGTTGGTTAGCTGATAACTTTCTGAAACTAAATGAGTTTAAGTCAGAAGTTATTCTTATGGATCCCCGTAGTCACTCTCACTCTTCTTCTGTCCCTTCTGTTATCATGTTCAGCCCTAAACAGTGTGTGACCAGCCTTGGGGTCAAACTGGATGCAGGTCTCTCAATGGTTCCCCTGATTAATGCTGTGGTTAAGTCCTGTTTCTTCCAGCTGCGTCGCTTAGTTTGTCTAAAACCGATCCTGAAGCGGCCACACTTGGAATCTGTTATACACGCTTTTATTACCTCCTGTTTAGATTACGCAAATTCTATCCTCTTTGGTGTCCCTGCTTCGACTTTTGAGTCGCCTACAGGTAGTCCAGAACGGCGCAGCCAGGTTCTTGACTAATACTAGCAGGCGCACTCCTGTCCTGGCACATCTGCACTGGTAAATTTTCGTGTCAAGTTCAAGATCCTGACTTTTGTTTGTAAGAATTTGAATGGTTCCGCCCCAGGGTACCTTTCCAATTTGATTACTCCTTACATGCCGAAATGGGCTCTGAGGTCAGCTGACCGGTTGTTGCTATGTATTCCACCTATGAAATATAAATCGCGGGGTGAGTGGGCTTTCATGTCTGCAGCCCCCACTCTCTGGAATGCACTCCCCCTCTCTGTCAGGCAGGCCTCCTCCCTCCCTCGTTTTAAATTAGCATTAAAGACATATTTTTATGACATGGCATTTTCCCATTGCTGATTTTTCTTTATTTATTGTGTTTTATTGTTGCTCCTGTTGTTATCTGACTCACTGTTTTACTTTTGTCTTTGTACAGCACTTTGGTTAGCTGTCATGCTGTGTTTTTAAATGTGCTCTAGACATAAACTGGTATGGTATGGTAGATCTCTGCAGAGGATTAGGCATTTAGATTTGTGAGTTTCATATGAAGAGTATAAATCTATAGAAAATTCTGCATGTACACTACACAATGCAAAAATCAGACTCTATTGCACACAACTGTACTCCTGAAAACAAGATCAGGGTGTTAAGTTTTTGTATTTACTTTATTCACACCACAATCACTGTGCGGCATCATGTCGCTGAGCTGCATCGGGCCACATCACCTCATCCACATTGCAGGCTATATTGTCTCTTGCCAGGCACCGTGGGAAAAATGCCCTGGAATGGCGAATCCATCCTTGGAAGGCCTCCACTGGGATGTCAACACAGGCCAGCTCCATTGCCCTTAGGAGGCTCTCTCTAGTGGCTGTCATAAACCTTCCATCTCCACGATGAGAAGAAGTCCTCTACAGGGTTCAGGAAAGGGGAGTAGGGTGCCAGACAGATGTTTAAAAAGTGGTTACTTTTGGTGGTGAACCACTCTCTGATTTGGTTTGTTCTGTGGAAGTAGACATTGTCCCAAATGATCACATAAATGTGATGTGCGGGCCCAGGATGTTGTTGCTGGCGGTCCAGGAGGATGTCTTTTAGCTCCTCTAGGAAGGTGAGGAGACGTTGGGTGTTGTAAGACCCAAGGACAGCATGCCAGTGGACAAGCCCCTCCGAACCCATGGCCGCACAAAGAGTAATATTACCCCCCGTTGGCCAGGAACCTCAGTGATGGCTCTTTGGCCAATGATGTTATGGCCACTTTGTCTTCGTTTCTGCAGGTTGAAGCCAGCCTCATCCAGGAAGAGGTACTCATGAGGTCTGGCCATCGCGTCCAACTGTAATATCCTCTGTGAAAATGTGAAAGCGCACAGGTGTTCAGAACAAATGTCAATCAGGTAGCACAGTATGTCCAGAAGTAATGTAGGCCACTGAGCAACACAGTATGTCCACTAACTGTACTGTGAACATGGATGTATACTTACTTGCACATACTCGTAACGTAGGTCTTTGTGTCGCGCAGAGTTGCGCTCAAAGGGTCAAAAAGACAGGAGATTGTTCCTTGTATGCTTGGCTTCCCGGCCGGCCAAACCAGGTCACTTAGCGAGAATTCTTAGATGAACTCTGTGAACGGAGTGAAACTTTCAGGACTGCAGGCACGGTGTGAACAACTGAATTGTTCCGGGAAGCACTAGTTTTTATCACTTACACGTTTATCAATTTGGACGAATCACGTTTGGACAACTTAGAGTGGGTGTTACGAAGATACCGCCGAAACCAGATCCTCCGCAACACTTAAGATGATTCCTTAATGTGGTGTAAATCTTATTAAACCTTAATGTGAATGCAAATGCTAAATGTTCATAAGTAATATTATTACTTGTGAATGTGAATATACTGACAGATTAACATTAACTTCAACAAATACTAATTTGGTGTAATTTAAGATATGAAACACATCCTTACAGGAACAAATATTCATTTTACCTCCATCATTCCTTATTATGATTATTAGACACATTATTACAGGTTTTCTCAATTGCTAAAACACTAAACCCTGTTGTCTGAACCAAATGCTCAGTTGCCTGAACCCACTGATTGAATCAATCACTCTTTTGGCAAAACCATGAGCACGTTTCACCTGTTTAGACACCACTTGCCAACACATTTTCATTGTGATACACCTGTGCTGCATAATGGTGAACACAGGTGACAAATGTCAATCACAAGTAAAGCACTGGTGTCACCACTTGAACACAACTAAAAATTGATCACACTTGTGTCTAATGATGTGAGGGAACAAACACAGTGCTTCATCTTTATAGATGTGTTCATGGGGTCTTTCCATTGCATTCAGTTGAAAACCCCTCTGTAGAAATAGATATAGTTTAGTAAGTGATATGGAAAAAGTTATTTAGGCCACTACAGTCTATCACTACGTAATCAACATTGAATGTGTCTGGATAAAATGGCAACCTGGTAGTACTGGAATCTTTGATATTTGCAGTTACAGTAGTATTTGTATATTTTTGTACTTTATTTTTACATGGGCTTACTGTACACAAGTGTCAAACGCATAAGATTTCTGTTTGTTTTTACAAGTTCTAAATGCACAGTTATTTTTGTTTTGCAACATGCAAGAAGCAAGGTCAGGCGTACACTGGCGCCACCAGTCCCTCTGACCACCACCAGCAGGCAAGGCATGTTAAGTGTCTTGCACAAGGACATAACAGCAGCATTCTACGGGGGGAGCCGGGATCTAACCTGCAACCTTCTGATTACTGGGCAACCTGCTCTACCTCCTGAGCTACAGCTGTTTTCGATTGTGTGTAATGAATGACGCCAGGTGTGTTCATTGTGTTCAAATATTGCTGACTGTGGCAAGCATTTGGCATCACATGAGCTTTTATTTGAGAATATAAGCAGAGTTCTTTTGCAACTTGTGTTTTAGAAAGGAAATATGTGTTTAGATTTATGAGAATGGCGGATTGTGTTAATGTGAATTGTCTCTATGTGAACTGTGTTTATGATATTGAGAAATGATGGACAGATTAAAGAGACTATGTGGAAGTTTAACAGCTAATACAAGTATAGAAATTAAAAATTTATTCCTCATACATTCTCCTGCAATGCCCTGGTCCTGTAGAATGAGCCCTGGCATTTTTACTGTGATTGCCTCTGTAGGCCTGTAAACTCAGAAAAGATCATGCTCGGGTCGAGCAAGCAGGCTTCCCCAGTGTCCTCCAGAGGCAGCGTAATGCGTGATGATGTCATGCGTGCTCACGCGCCCGCAGCGTTTGTTTGCTAGCTGTAGCTTAGCGGTAGAGCGAGAGGTGGTTTTGGTAGCTGATTCAGCCAAGAACAAGAAGAGAGCTGCTTCAAGCACCAGCGAAACTCCAGCCCAGACCCCAAACAAGACAAAGAACCCAAGAGTGTATTCCAGCGCCACAAAAAGGGCAAAACTCGAGTCTGGTCGCCGAAGGCAAAGAACGAGGATTATCATCGGTCCGGCCGGCATTTGAGTAGTGGAAGATGCTGAGACAAAAGACCCGCAGTTGGCATCATTGTTGCTGGACAGGTAAGAAATTATTACTAAATACGTGTGGGGTAAGGGTTGTGGGTGCTTTCAAAGCAAACCGGGGGCTTACGTATATCATAGTAGGAACATTTTTAGGCTGCTTGTGTAGCGTGTCTCCATCAGAGTCAGTGGTCAGTATATTAATTTTAGTCTTATTCTTATTTTTACTTTTCAGCGCACTGGGACTTTTTTTCTAGGGTAGGATGAGTACCGGTACTATTACCGCTCATTTATTAGTGGAAATCTCCGAGATTTCTGCAAAAATATTTGTCCATCTCCAAGTAATCACATTCCCCCCAACGCCGCTGACCCACCCCTCCCGATAGGCAGAACACACGCTACAAGAGGGGACACAATTTGCGCATTAGGATGCATCCTCTCCAAATGCGCAAAGGCATTTGGAGAGAATGCAAAAGAAAAGGGTTAGGGTTTGGTTACGGTTAGGGTTTTAAATAAAACGGTGTCAGTCTGTTTTGTGTCACGAGCACGTCCAATGCAAGAACTATATTTACAAATTCATGGTCAGGCAGTAACGCAAGCAGAAGAAGTGAGATATCTAGGTTTGACTCTTGACTGTCATTTATCATTCAAAAGTCATATCAGAAATATCATGAAACTTGCTAAATTAAATATGTACAATTTTAGGTTACTAAGAGACTGTTTGTCCTTTCAAGCTGCAAATGTATTTATGCATGCAATAGTGTTCTCCCACCTCAGCTATTGTATAACATCATGGTCGCAGGCTTCTACCACTACGCTACAGCCAGTAAGAGCAATCTATAATAGATCCTTAAAAATTTTATCAAGAAAATTGGTGGCAACACACCATTGCAAAGTACTGAAGGGGTTACATTTTTAAGTTTTGAAAATTGTATTCGATTTAGACAACTGCAGATGATTTTAAATGTTACCATCACCTTGCACCTGAGGTTTTAGCACAGCTAGTAAGGCCGCTTAGAGGAGCATTCTCCATTACACGGGGAGCCTTACATGGAAACTTAGTAGTGCCGAGTAGGAAAACATCATTTGGCCAGTCTGCCTTATTTGTTCAGGGCGCTAAACTGTGGAACTCATTGACCACTGAGGTAAAACAGGAAAAACAACTAGCTTTGTTTAAAAGTAAACTGAAGCAGGTTTTGAAAGCAGACCAGGTCTGCAGTCATTTTTAGAAATTGTTTTTATGGCTATATGCAGTGTTTTTATTGTTGATGTACATGTTTTAACTTAATAGTGTTTTTATGTAGTATTCTTGTTTTATAGAACTTGTCTAGGGACGGACATTTTTAAATTAGCTTTGGCTATAAATGTGATAGTGTGTTACAGGTCAAATGTGCATGCTTGTCCCTTTCAAATAAATAAATAAAGAGAAAGAAAAAAAAACATCCCCACTCTCACTTTCTATTCACTGATTATAAGTAAGTAAGTAAGTAAATTTTATTTGTATAGCACTTATCACAGAAAAAGAATCACAAAGTGCTTCACAAAGATCAACAAAACACAAGATAGTCATCATAAAATGATCTTAAAACAAAACAACAGAATATCATAAAATCATTAAAAATCATTAAACAGAAAGTCATAAAATTATAAAAATGATAAAACAAATGAAAGATGATTATAGATACTAGTTAAAAAAACTAATAAAACATAAAAGATTTAAGTAAAAGCAGTTTTAAACAAAAGGGTCTTCAGCTGCTTTCTAAAGGTGACCAGACTGTCAGTAACACGTAAGGATAAAGGAAGTTCATTCCAAAGTCTGGGTGCAACAGCCTGGAAAGAGCAATCACCTCGACTTTTCTATCTGGTCTTTGGAACTTCTAGAAGGTTCTGGTTTGTGGACCTGAGGGCTCGGGTTGGAGCATAAGGCTTTAACAGTTCAGTAACATAGGGAGGAGCTTGGCCATGTAGAGCCCTGTATGTTATAGTAAGGATCCTAAATTGAGTTCTAAAGTTAATGGGTAACCAGTGCAGAGACACCAGAATAGGAGTGATGTGAGCTCTTCTGTTTGCTCCAGTTAGGAGCCTCGCTGCAGAATTCTGGACCAACTGAAGGCGGTCAAAGGCTTTTTTGTTAAAACATGTGAAAAGGATGTTACAGTAATCTAGACGGGAGGAGATAAAGGCATGGAGAACCATTTCAAGCTCATGTTTTGACACCAACCTTCGTAGTTTGGAGATATTTCTCAAATGATAAAAACAGTTTCTGACCAGCGTTTTTGAGTGGCCTTCAAGAGACATTGATTGGTCAAAGACAACAACCAAATTTCTCATGTTTGACGTGACAGCAGAAGCTAAATGACCAAGTTGTTGACTAATCAGAGGAGCCATGCTCTCAGGGGCAATGATCAGACATTCAGTCTTTTCAGAGTTTAACTGAAGGAAGTTATCTTCTAGCCAACTAGTGATCGCTGATAGACACTCTAGTAGTTCAGCCAGTTTATGGAGCTCAGATTCCTTAAAGGAGCAGTACAGCTGAATGTCATCTGCATATAGGTGATAAGAGACATTTTGAAAAGCATCAATTATCTGTCCAAGAGGGTGTATATATAATAAAAACAGGAGTGGACCTAAAACAGAGCCTTGGGGTACCCCATAGAACAGGTTTGTGGAATCTGACATGATGTGGTTTATACAGACACTGAAACTTCTGTTAGAAAGGTACGATCTGAACCAGTCTAGAACAGTTCCAGAGATTCCCAACGAGTCATGAAGTCTGTTAATTAAGGTGCTGTGATCAACAGAGTCAAAAGCTGCAGAAAGATCCAACAATACTAAGACTGTAAATTCCCCGTTGTCTGCAGCCATCACGATGTCACTGGAAACTTTAAGCAAAGCTGTTTCTGTTGAATGATTTTTACGAAAACCAGATTGGAATTTATCAAAGTTGTTGTGAATTTCCAGAAAAGTAATCAGTTGATCTGCCACGACTTTTTCTAAGATTTTAGAGATAAAGGGCAATTTAGAAATGGGTCTGTAATTATTAGGCTGAGAGGAGTCCAAACTGGGTTTTTTCAGGATCGGTTCAACAACAGCATGTTTGAAAACAGAAGGTACAGAGCCAGATTGGAGAGATAGGTTAATAAAATCCACAATGCATGGGCCAATTTGGTCAAAGACCTTAAGAAGCAAAGTGGTTGGGAGAAAATCAACAGGGCAGGAAGTTGGATTCATGTTTTTCTGAATGAGACAGATGTCCTGGAGATTTACAGGAGTAAAGAAGGACCATGATTGGGAGGGAGGTGGCTGGATGGGAGAATGGGAAGAGGATGGGGGTGGAAAACTTGCCCTGATATTTCTGATTTTATTCTCAAAGAATGCAAGAAAGTTGTTCCAGTCAGACCTTGAGAATACAGGCATGTGAGGGGCGTGAGGTGAAACAATCTGGTTTATGGTGTCGAACAAGACTTTAGACTTTATATAACATTTATTTTTCTTGTGCAATGGGTGTGCATCACAGGATAAGGTTGACCAACTTCCTTGCATTGGCCTAGATGAAGCTGACAATTATAATAATTATAATAATTATATAACAATTATAATTATTATATAGGCTAACAATTATATGTGCTATTTGCATTATTTTTTGGATTCTTTTACGTTTTGCACCAAAGGGAATGGCACTCCAATTTCACTGTACCCTGTACAAAATCAATAAAGGCTATTCTATTCTATTCTATTCTATTCTATTCTATTCTATTCTATTCTGTATTGGACATTGCTGATTGTGTGGAGGCAGATTTGAAAGACAATTTAGAAGAGCCATCAGCAGCAGGACTGACTCAGCTGTTGTTTTCATTCAGGAGTACAGCATGCATGCCTCGTGCACGAGCTTACTATTGAAGCTGCAGTTACACGTTTGGCCTGAGGGGGCAATCGCGAGCATAAAAATGTCAAAGTCCACATAGTCCCTTTAAGTAAATGTGTAAATGTTTAGACAACTGGTCATTTGGTTTAGAGGATTGACTTTTGTGTTTTAGCAATTGAGAAAAACTGTTAGAAATTCTCCATTGGGTTTTCGTGCTTTAACACAGTATTACGATGTTTTATTTACCTTAAATCACTGATGGTTTCGGCAACTCACTGTCGCCATCTTCAGAGTCTCGCCGACTTGACGGCGTCACTTCCGCTGTTTATTTGCAATGGGAAACCCCTTATCAGCAACCCTCTGTGAATTTTTTATGGAAGACTTGGAGCAAAAAGCGATTAAAACAGCCCCACCCCGACTGCAAAATAAAGATATGGAAAAGAAACGTAGATGATATATTAGAAATCATACCAAAAGGACAAACTGAAATATTAACAAATCACTTGAACAACATAGATGAAACAAACAACATAAAATTTACATATGAAGAAGAGAAGGACAGCAGCATCACATTCATGGACATGGAAATAACCAGGAAAACAGAAGGGACTCTCAACATTAACACATACAGGAAACCAACACACACAGATCAATATCTACTTTGGACATCAGAACATCCAGTGATTCACAAAATGTCAGTAATCAGAACATTATATCACCGAGCCAATATGATAACAGAGGAAAATGATGTAGGCAAAGAAGATAAACACATACGACAGGCATTAAAAAATTGTGGATATCCAACATGGGCAGTAAAACAAGGAAGACTACAGACAACAGTAAACAAAGACAAACTAAAACAAAGAACCAGAAAACAAGAAAGAACAGAACCAAAACCAGCGATAACCCTACCATACATTAAAGGAATAACAGAAAAAATAAGATATGTAATGTCAAAACATAACATAAACACTCCAATAAAACCATACATGACCGTCAAAAAAGGACTAGTACATCCAAAGGATGCAATAACACAGGAACAAAAAATGTGGAGTCGTTTACGAAATTCCATGCAAACTCTGTAATAAAACATACATAGGAGAGACAGGACGACAACTCAACACACGCAAAATGGAACATAAAAAGGGATGTGAAAAAGAAACAAGCCGAAGGCACACCAGAGCAGCCAAAGAGGAAGCAGAAAACACAATAAGGAAATCAGCCATAGCAGACCACTGTGCAAGAGAAAACCATATAATGGACTGGGACAGCACACAGATCATAACAACAGAACAACAAAAATACAGACGATGGATAAAGGAAGCAATCGAGATAAGGAGACGTGGACCCAGGACCATGAATAGGGATGAAGGAGTGTACACGCTGGATCATTCATGGGACGTGGTGATCGACCAGGAAGGCGCAGGCAGTAGGGGGTGGCAACGCCCCTTACTGCCTGCAAATAAACAGCAGAAGCGACGCCGTCAAGTCGGCGTGACTCTGAAGATGGCGACAGTGAGTCGCCAAAACCGTCAGTGATTTCAGGTAAATAAAACATCGTAATACTGTGTTAAAGCAAGAAAAACCAATGGAGATAGAAAATAAACACAGGAAGAACATAACAAGAAACTGTAAGAAATTTCTGAGGGCTGGTCCATGACGTGAGCTAATCCCTAAAGCCAGACTCACTCTGAAAATACCGGCTTAATTTCCCTAAATTTGGTTCCACAAATGAGACTAACCAGAAGCCCCGCCCATTCACCATGGTAACATGTGCTTGAGGACAAGCCTGTGCTGTGGCATGCTAGCAGCAAGGCATGTTTAAGCTTGGCGAATATGATTGGACGAGATGTGACACATTTTATGTCCCCAATTTTTTTGTCGGTGGCTGGCATCAACGAAGTGGTGCATTACCGTTACCGCTGGCCCACAGCGGAAGCAGCAGCTGCAACTTTGTTTATGGTGGCTAAATTATTAAAGTGGAGTTTAAACTTTTAAAATTGAGTTCTAATTGGATTTACATCCATTCAGACATTCATAACAATGTTCTACCTCTAATAACCTGTCTCCAGCCTGTGGTTGCTGCTCCACTGACACATGTTCTAGTGGGACTGGACTGGTAGTGGACAACAAGCCTGGAACAACTTCATATGGGTGGTCAGGATTCATTATGGTACAGAGACAGGTGTGTTGTCTAAGTTCAATTAAGGTGTTTCAGTTGGTAGAGCTGTTGCCTCACAGGTCACAGGTTTGAATCCATCAGATTTTTACAAACAAGATATAATGAGTGATTTTCTTCACTTGAGTATTTCCCAAATTGTGCAGAACAGCAATTATTCAATAGTTGTGGAATGATGAGTAAACATCAAACAAATCTTCAGAGTTGTCTGAAAACATGTCAGCTCATTTTGAAGGCAGTAATCTGTTAAGGCTGGTTTATACTCGGTCCGTCTGCGTGAAACGGACGCACGCACCGCCATTTTGTGTCGGCGCAAGGGCTCTCCGACTGGCTCGCGGAGGGTGACGGAGAAAGTGATGGAGACCACAAGTGATGAAGACCACAAGCTTGTGATTGGTCAGGATGACGCTTCCTGTAACTTCGTCACCAGCACCGCCGTTGCTCCGTTAAATAAGTAAAAAAAAAATTTGGCGGCAGACCCAGAATAGATTCAAGAACACATCACGGGAAAGTCCAAAAATATGAACGTTTATTCACCTGTGACTGAAGGAGTACAAAATACGGAGCAAACGTGGATGGAAACGTGGGTTTAGAGGTGGCGACTGGATGAAGAGGTGGAGGAGAATGAAGGACAAATTAGTCTGCGTTAAAAAGTCTCTGAAATACATTAAAACAATGTAAAAACATGAGTAAATACACTATCATGAACCGGATACTTGAGTGTCATGGTGGCAGGATATCACAGAATAGCGCTACGCCCTCTGTTGTCCTGGCGGGGAATTGCTTTGCAACACTCCGCTGCCTGAACAGAAGTTCGAATGTGAAAACCTTTCAGACGCTCTGTCTGCATCTCTCCGTTGCGAAGCTCACAGAGAGAATAACCCAGGTTTCAGTGGTGAATATTTTTACAGACTACTTTTATTAGCTGTCTCTTAGTTTTATAAAATGACACAGAGTACTGACCGGACTTAGTACAAATCTGGTTTTTGTCCATTTGAATGTGAGCAACATTATCATATAATGATAACACAATTTTATAAATAATATAATTCAAGTTCAGATTTTATTGTTGTATTTACACTGGGATCTCCTGAGTTAGTTTATGTAAGATCATTTTGTTTATTGCTGTGCTTTTTCAGAGTGGAAGTTTGTAAAAGAGCACCTGGATGTTCCACAGCAGCACTGGCAAAATATTCTGTAGACAGATGAAACCAAAGCTGAGTACTTTGGAAGAACCACACAACACTATGTGTGGAGAAAAAGAGGCACAGCACACCAAGATCAAAACCTCATCCCAACTGGGAAGTATGGTGGTGGGGGTTTCATGGTTTGGGACATTGTCATAAAGACAATAGCAAAAACAGATATACATTGATCTACTAGTTACACATGTTTGTAATTATCCAATAAAAGCTATGTGTTTCAATACCTTACAGTGAGTAAATATTGGGGACAATAAAAAAACATGCCCCAGAGAGCCAAGAAACACAATTAAAATTAGTGAAAATGCTCCAGCTAACATGAAGATTCTCTATGTTTTCACAAATCCTGACTTCAGCGCCATAGAAATAATCAGACTCTGCCACCAAGGAGTCCACAAATTGGTCTGTGGCCAAGTCCAAAACAACCACATTTAAATAGACCAGGGGTTCCCAAAAGACAAGCCAGGACCCCCCTACCCCAGCTCCTACATGCATAAACACACTAAATGTGATCATTTACTAACTTTCTAGACATACAAAGTTATAACTTTTATATGGAGGTCTGATTATACTGTAGGGTGTGTTATTGGGATTTTATAAATGTAATTTTTGCAAATAAAATCTTGCTAACCTCACAACCTCAGCAAAGACAGAATTGTATGGACCCCCTTGGGGGTCCCGAACCCTAGCTTGGGAGCCCCTGAATTAGACGATGTCTTCTGCCTGAAAATCAAAAATTAATTCAAACTTTTGAACCTCATTCTTGTTTTTTAAAATCAATAAATGAATATGTTGTAAAGTCACCAGCCATAGTCACCACCACCCTGAAAAACGAGCCATTCAAATCAACCATTCAAGGGCCAGAGCAGAAACGACAGTCATGCTGAGCTCATAAACGTCTGGCCACATCAGAAATATAAAGGAGCTCAGACATGTTTATGATACATACTATTCCTGTAGAAATACGACGCTGAGGTTACCAACAACAACATGTACAGCTGCTGTAAAAGGAATAAATTCCATTTGAATCAGAATGACCAGAATACAGGCAGAAACCAGTTAGTCTAAATACCGAGCTTAGAAGGTCAGTGGCTGGCTTCAGATCCAGTCGGGCTGCTATTGAAGCATCAAAACTGTTAGCAATAACAGTTTATCAGCACTCATATCAGTTTGGGTCTCATTAGCTGGACTCATAAAACTGTCCAACTGATTTAGTGGGAAAAACCTGGGATATGGTAACAACTTCATAGCCTGGCCTGCCAGACTCCTCCTCTGTCTATTCTATACAGCAGATGAGTCTGGTAACTCACAGGCAGCGAGCACCACGAGGGGCGGGACTAGCCATCTCAAAAATAACCAATCCGAAAAAAGGCGGAAATGACGACTTACCGCGCAACGCTGTAGTTCTTTAGCTGTAGTCGTCATAGGAGCGCCGCTAACAATCTCCCTCTCACTGTTCACGCAGAGCTGCACTGCAGTTAACCCCAGCTTTCCGGCATTTTTTACTTGTTGCTCCATTAGCGAAAGTAAAGGTGACACCACGATAAAATGTGTTTTTAGCTGGGTAAGCACCTTCCTCAGTAGAAATGAATGCACTGGCGGCGAATGGAGACCCATCTAAGATGGCAGCCAGCCACTACGGAAGCGCCAGTCCACGAGGCGTCTACGCATAGGCGTCATTTTAATCGTGGACGCCGGGGACATGTCCCCGGCAAAGTTTGTGATTGGCAAATGTGTCCCCCCCACTTCCAGTCCTCCAGGATTGCCCTGCCTAGTTGTTAGAGGCCAAATATATATCATTGATAATAGTTTGACCACATGCATTTAGAATCTATATTATTTTAAGTAATACAGATAAAAAGGTGGGGTTTCTGTCACACTGAAACGTGGAAACTCCCTGATATTTACATCAGCCGACTCCTCTCTGTCATGGTGCAGCAGCTCTCCATCAAACTGAAGCTAGTTTATAAATGTCATCCTTTCATTTTCTTCAGTTTTTGCATTTCTCATGTCAGTAATGATAATGTTACATTTGCTGCCAGTAAAAATGAATCATAATTCATTTATTTTATTTTCAACAATTTACAAAAGCAAAGCATGCTGGGAAATCTGTTCATCCAATCATCTTCATAGACGTCATCACCGACAAAACTTCTAGTTTAGCTAACTTTTTAGTGGGGAAAAGCTAATAAGCCTTTAGTTCAGCGCTAATGTTTGGAGCAAGAGAAGAAAAGGCACAGGTGGCCGAATTAGAACTTCCTTGGATTGTTGTTTTAAAACATTCATTGCGTTTCAATACAGTTACTGAGCGGTTCTCGTCGTCCATCCACGTGTCAGATGTAACCAAAAATGTCCCTGTGAGAGAACGGGGACACTGGATTTCCCTCCTTCATCGTTTGAAATCCAGAACCGACATAGTGAGTACAGCCTCCTGCTGCATGTGTGTGTGTGTGTGTGTGTGTGTGTGTGTGTGTGTGTGTGTGTGTGCGTGCTCGCCAGGCAGACTCTCTACTAGTCCCGATGTGCCGTTTACCCAATCTGGGCCGGTCCGGACCGCACCCCCCACCCCCGATCTGTGGGACGACAAAGCGTCCGTTGCATTTTCCACGCGTTTCTCTGTGATGTCTCAGCAATGGCGACGATCTTTGAAAGTTCAGTTGAACAAATGCGACATTTAACCTGCAGAAAATATGAATGGTTTAAAGAGAATCATTTAGAAATGAAATTCTGATGGTTCAAGCAGAGGAACAGGATGAAACAGGGAAATAACAACAAATCACTTATTTGCCTATAAGAACAAAATGGTCCCTCACAGACCACCGTCCTTTTTCTTTCTGACTCCATGATGTAACAGTAGAATCATTTGCTTCAAAAGCTGTACTTTTGGTAGAAACTCATCCCGTTGTTAGATGGAGACTCTCCTCCATTTAATCACGATTAGGCGCTTCACTTACGAGCGAAACAGCAGCTGTATCGGTCACGTGACTACTTCCTAAATGATGCGCGCACCGACACGAGGTCTCACTTTAGATACACACAGCAAATTCAAGAGTGTTACTTTTCCAGAGTTTGAGTATGTAGAGTTGTTTTTTTTACACTGCAGAGTATATTAATACTTTAATACACTTCCCGTGTTGATAGAGTGACTCCTACTGGTGTCAGTTATTTAAGCAGGTTTGGTGAAGAGTTTTTTTCTGTCTTTACTAACTCTCAGGGTGTTTATTTGTGATTGAGTCACCACGGTTCTCATTTCACGTAGCGTGCGTGATTACGTCATGTGCGTCTGTTGACGTCGACGTGTGCAGGCGGCTAAAGGAAAGTTTTCGGCGGGACGGTCCTCCATTTTACTTGCGGAGCGTTGGAAGGAACGATTTTCCAGACGACATAGCTTACAGGTAAGGAATATATTGATGGAATTTTAATTTTGAAAACAATGGTTAAGAAAACTTGCCGCTAGAACTGGTAAATATGTGCTCATTATCGCCTGCCTTTTAGTTTAGGAGGAATTACTTTGCCGTTGCTAACTAAAGGCGACGCAAAATATGTATATACAACTCCCAATGTTAAAATGCAGCAAACAAATGCCATAGAAGCTAACTTTAACTGAAGCTGTTTGGCAAAAAACACAGGGAATATTTTATGTTGTATGCCAGTAGTAATAGAGAATGTACTTTGCAGTGACGGGACGAGCTAATTTAGCATAGCTGTTCTTTTCCCCGAAATTAAATTTTCTTTTTGAATTGCAGTTCTGCTGACTCCCGCTTATACACGGTTTAGTATTCGTGGAGAATGCGTTTTATTCCCAGAATTTTTCATAAAGCAAATCCTAAAAAATAAAAATAAAAAGCTTGAAGACCCAGGCCTTGTTTTACTTGGCACGCTAGTGGCGCTCACGTTTACAAATCAGCCAACCCAGGAGCGCCACTTTATTTTCCTTAGCTGTACCCCCAAGAGAAGAGCTAAATGGCCGACTTCTCCGTCAGCTTGAGTGTGGAATTGCGCACGCGCATTGACGGCGACATTTTCCCTTCGGACTTCGTGAGCTAGGAAGCGTTGCAAAGCAATTCCCCGCCAGGACAACAGAGGGCGTAGCGCTTTTCTGGGATATCCTATCACCATAAGTCACGTTTCCGGTGCAAGATAGTGTATTTACTACTGTGGTTACATGGCAATGTATTTTGGAGACTTTTTAACACGGACGTCCCTCATTCTCCTCCACCTGTTCATGCGATTGACACCACTAAACCCACGTTTCCTGTCATTTCCGTCCACGAATAAACGCTTGTACTCCTTCAGTCACGGGTAAATAAACGTTAATCTTTTCGGATTTTTTTTCCGAAAGGCATTCTTCGATTTGTTCCGTGTCTGCCGCTAAATATCTTATTAATTTATGAAAGGGGCAATGGCGGTGCTGTTGACGAAGTTAAAGGAAGCGGTCTCGGTTACTTTTGATGGATAGTTAAAAAGTTGGCCATGTCTCCGTCAGCCTCTGTGAGCCCGTCGGAGAGCCGTTTGCTTTGACGCATAATGGCGCTGTGTGTCTCTGCACTGACATCAGACGGAGAAGTATAAATCAGGCTCAAAGCCTCAAAACTGGGTGTTGGCTTCTATGGAAGGAGCCATGAAAAGCTAAGCTAAGTAGGAGAAATCAATTTTAGTTTGAGAAACAAAATACATCTGGACTAGAGCTAAGGTTTCCACTGTGCAAAGGAATGCTATTTTATGGCTGCTGTGATTATTATTCTTTCTTTTCTTTCCCAGACAATGCTCTTCAAAGTGCAGTATATAGGGAAAAAACGCTATATCAAGCTCAATGGAGCCTCATATTCTACATTACTCAGTCAAGGTATTACATTTTTATTTTCATTTGGGTTCAGCTGCTTAAAATTATACATTCTTATGTTTTTTTCTACATTTAAGTTAATTTCTTAATCTCTGAGTAGGCAATGTGTTAAATACAGTGAAATATTAGGTAAATATAATTAAACTGCAATTTCTATACTTGAAGTTTCTAAAATATTTTTATATGCATTTACAGCCAAGGAGAAGTTTGGCATCCCTGATGATAAAAGGATGTATCTTGTGGATGAAACTGGGACAGAAGTAGATGAGGATGTCTTTACTGATGTTCTGGAGGAGAAATCAGACATTGTCTGGACCCTCACTGATGCCTCTTCTGTGGAGGGTAACAGCAGACCTATTAAATTAGGTGTATCTTATTTTATACGTCCAACTAAAAGTTAAAGGTTTCTACTGACATTTCATGATCTTTTATTTTTTCCCCCTTGTTTAATGCTTCAATGAAATTCTAAAGCCACAGACACAATTAGTTTCTTATTTTAGGCTAAAATTATTTAATGGTTGTCCAGTACTGATCTGTATTTCTGTTTTCTCCTTAGAATCTTCGGTGCAGTCCTCATGCACAGACACGCTCTCCCTGTCATCTCTTTCATCAGACAGCGAGCCATCTGTTGTGACCCCTAAAAGACGTCGCATTGATGAAACCATGATGTCCCCAAGAAGAGATCAAAATGATGAAACTTCCTTACAAGCCAAAGAGGTGACTTTTTCATTTCATTAAAATAAATTACATTTATTTGATTTAATTTTGTGGGAATTGGTTTCTAAATGGAGGATGTTATTAATACAGTGCATCTGGAAAGTAATCGCATCACTTTTTTCATATTTTGTCATGTTACAGCCTTACTACACAATGGTTTAACGTCAGTTTTGTTTTTCTAAATTCTACACACAACTTCCCACAATGACGATGTGAAAAAAGTTTGAGATTTTTACAAATTAATTAAAATTGTCGTTTCACTCTGAAGCTTGTTGAAACACTTCTGCAAACCAAGCCAGGAGGTGAGAAGATACTCAAAGAATACAGACAAACAAGGGAGGTTAAAGACCCATTACGGCGGAAGCTGGTCAACATGGTTGTATCGGCAATGATTGAGCAGTATGGGTGAGTAGTTTTCATTATGCTTTCAAAAACAGGATGAAATATGCACAGTATTTATATCTAGCAATGAAAACAATGTAATCCTCAGAAGATTAATTTTGTCATCTTTCCTGTTTAGGACTGCTCCACCAATGGATGTAAGGACACGTTACGCATTAGGAATCGTCACCCTGTTTCCTTGTCTGAAAGATCCATACTCTGAAAAAGGATATGTGAGTATTGGGAATTTGTTCCTGTTGAGTTAATATTTTAAAATGGGTATTGTGGTGTGCCTTTTTGACAAGTTAAAGCGCAAGACACCCCACCACCACCAGAGTCTTACTCTGCGCACATTTCCTGTTTGAAAAATGCACCACGGGGAGGGGTTGCCTGGCGAACCAAGACACAAACTGCATGCCCCCACCCCCAGACTTTGAGATTCCCGCTATCAAACACACTTTCACATGACGCACCCATATACAAACACATCTTGGATGCAGCATGTGTCCTTGTTCCTGATAACCCAGTGGTGCCCAATCCTGGTCCTGGATGGCCGGTATCCAGCAGGTTTTAGTTTTAACTCTGCTTCAACACACCTGATTTCAATTAGCAGGCTTCTGAAGAGCTTGGTGAGCTGCTGCACAGGTGATTCAACCACTGAATCAAGTGCGTTGGAGCAGAGAAACCACTAAAATGTGCTGGATACCCTTGTGATAATCACACTAGCTCTTTTTTCTCAGAGCAGCCATTTGAGTTGGATGATATCTGTCCACCTCCTTCATCAAAGGGCAGGGAGGAAGGTATTTTGGAGGAGCCAAGCAGCCCTGAGCTGTACCACTTTGTGCCAATGGCTCGTGTGTTGCCCGAGGATACTGGTGCCGAGCCATAAACACTCCCTTGCTATTCCCATTCTAACTTGCTATGTAAGGGTGGCCGAGCTTGAGACTCGGCTGCTTCTATACTCCACAGCAGCTGACCGCATATGAAAACGATAACATCACAGGGTATCTTTTAGCCCATAGCGACGACTGAATCAGATTCAAATGTAGTACCGACTTTTTACCTGAAGAGGGCGCTACAGAGTTTTAGGCAGAATATTTATACTGTATTTTAAATCAAATTCACTAAAATGCCAAAATAGTGACTACACATGTCTACAGCACTAGACAGTCATTTACAGTTTATCAGCTAAAAAACTTTATTTGAGGATGACTTGCTCAAATGTTAAGACTTTTATTTTATTTTCTGTAGGAGCACTTTTACGATTCCAGAAGTAATGAAGGCTACATTGCTTGGAAACTAAAAAACATGCAGCGTGAACTCAGTGATGGCAGGAGGAGGAGCGGCACGAGTAGGAGTCCATCAAGCAACATAGGACCACAGTTTGGAAGACCCGTGACTGCAGAGCATCAGTTGGAGGGCGATCTGTGCAGAGAGGCAATATCCCTGCTGAGGCACAGCACAGATGAAAGGCAGATCTTCTTGAAAATGGAACAAACATTTCAGCACAGACAAGCACTAATTCATGATTCGGAGAAGTCTGACACCATCCTTAGTGTCTTCCCAAGATTCCTGGACACAAAAGGCCTGGTAAGTCCACTTTGGATATAACATCTTAAGCTGCAGGCTTTGTCTTGTTATTTCAGAATGGTAGGTCATGACTGTTTGGATTATTTCCCTTTAAATGAGTTCAAAAAGATTAGCAGACTTTGAAATGTATTTGTTTTTTACTACTTCTTTGACTATATTAAAAAATCTAGCAAAGCAAATCTTTTTTTCTTTATTTTTTCTTACAGTTATGTACACACACACACACACACACACAGACACACACACACACCATTCATTTTGTAATGCAAAAAGGAGAAATACAATTTTTTTATGTCAAATTAAAGTATCAAAACTTACTTGGCTAACTAAAAGTTTAATGAAATGTATAAGCACAAGTAATGAATTATAACTGTTTCATTACAATGTTGTTCTAGCATGAAATGCATAGCTGACAGTGTTTAATTTAAACCTTTTTGTGTCAGCTTGGGACAGTGACATGGCAGCTCTGTTATTGCTGGTTTACCTCCTACCTCCACCACCCAGTGGGAAGAAGAGGGCTGTGAAGATCACTGTTCGAGAAGCTCTGAGCCATGTTGTCCGCTTTCACAAAGTAAGTGGCTCAAACTCATAAGTGTTTCAGAGTGAAGTTGGAAAGCAATCATCTGATTTTTCTGTTGACATTTTTCTTTCAGTCATGCCGCAACCTTCAAGAGACAACGAGCTCAGTCCAGGGGAAGCAGCCCTACATTCTAGCAGTTGGAACAGCGCGTCACATCATCAATGACTACTACATTGTGGTGGATGGTCAGCTCATTCCCTGCAAGGCTAAGTCCTCTATTTCAGCCTTTGATGAACTTTTCAAAGCGCACTATGTGTTCGGCATCTCTTACGATCAGGCCCTGCACAATATGTATACATTTGTGCAGACCACCATTTATAATATAGATGTTGGTCTGTGTCATGAAAGTCCTAGAGGTGAAGGATCTTAGAGCAAAGCTCCTCAACTGAATCAGCTACACAAAAATAGATGCTTCAATGTTTTGTTTGTAAGTCTACCTTTTGCACTGTCAAAGACTTGGTTCGGCATCTTAAGTTTTCTCATGGCTTTTACCCTGGTTTGAAATTTAAACTGTTATGTGACCAAGATGGATGTTGTCAGAGATTTTGCACATTTTCAGGGTTTCGAAAACATATTCAGAACAAGCACAGAACTAGTATTGAGGATAATTTGGAGAAAAAACTACCTAAATCAGCAGTAAATCAGTCATTTGAGGCACCATGTTCTTTTGAAGAGCCACCTTGTTCTTTTGAAGAGCCATCTTTTTCTTCTGAAGAACAACCACAAAGTTCAACAAGCAGTGAAATGAAGAAAAAAATACTCAAGAGATGTGTGCATCTGTGATTGGAAAACTCCTAGGCTGTGGTGTGGCAACCAGTGTAATAAAGTCTGTTGTTCAAAACGTGGAGGAACTTGTAGATGAAGTGCAAACAAATATCAAGGAAGATCTTCTGAATATATGTTCTGACAATGAGAATCTGAATGTCCAGTTGGGTAATTATTTCAAAAATCTTGAAAACCCATTCAGTAATGTTAACACAGAGACAAAATGGAAGAAACATTTTGTAGAGAAATGGGGGGTCGTCGAACCCATTGAGATTGCCCTTGGTGTACGATATGATTCAAGAAGAAATCAAACCTCTCGTACATATGATCAGGTTCCAGTAACGGATAAGTTTGTCTACATTCCCATATTAGAGACGTTAAAATTCATTTTTTCCAACAAAGAGATATTTAGCCATTTTGTTCAGCCTTCAGATCAACATTTTGTGTACAAAGAATTCTGTGATGGTAGTTATTTTAAAGCTCATCCCCTCTTCTCCAACAACAAAAATGCTCTCCAAATTCAGATTTTCTTTGACGAGTTTGAAACCGCAAATCCACTTGGGTCAAAGCATGGAATTCATAAAATTGGAAGTATATACTTTGTTCTTAGAAACCTGAGTCCAAAATTTAATTCTGCTCTCATGAATATCCATCTCATTGCACTATTTCACAGTCAAGATATTAAAAAATATGGCATTAATGCAATCTTGGAGCCCCTGGTACATGATCTCAAAATCCTTGAGTCCTCAGGAATCATGGTTCCTTTTTCCAAAAGTCCAGTTTATGGAACAGTTGCGCAAGTCACAGGGGACAATTTAGGTTTGCATACACTGCTTGGATATGTTGAATCTTTCAGTGCAAACTATTTTTGCCGTTTCTGTTTGACTGACAAAGAGGTCTGTCAAAAGCTTTTAACTGATGATGACCCAGACTTAACCCTTTGCAGTAAAGAACTCCATGTTCAGCATTGTCATGATATACAGGACCCTGCAGTCACAACATCATTTGGGGTGAAGCGAATGTGCATACTCAATGATCTGCAGTATTTTAATGTTTCTGACAACTATGCTGTAGATATTATGCATGACATATTAGAGGGAGTAGGGCAGCTGGAGTTAAAGTTGCTGTTTGGATATCTCTCAGACAACAAAATAATTTCCAAAAATGAGGCAACCGAGAGAATATACTCGTACAACTATGGATATCTTGAACGAAAAAATCGTCCCAGCAGAATAAACCTGGAGCAAACGAGTAACTCAATAGGTCTAAATGCTATTCAGACATTTTGTTTGATCAGGAATGTACCACTGATTTTTGGAGATGTAGTTCCAGAAGGCAATGCATACTGGAGACTGTTGCTACTGCTTCTTCAAGTAATCAATATTGTGTTTTCACCGGTCATTACAGAAGGCATGACCGTTTGTCTGAAGTATCTCATTATTGATCATCATAAGCTATTCAAAGAGCTGTACCCACAACAGAACTTGATACCCAAACACCACTTCATGACACATTATCCTCGAATCATACGAAAAATTGGCCCAATTATTCACTTTTGGTCAACCAGATTTGAGGCCAAGCACAGGTTTTTTAAAAACACTGTAAAAAATTTCAAAAACATCACAAAGACTTTAGCTCAAAAACATCAAATGGCAATAGCATACCACTGGGAGTCGATGCCTTTGAAAAGCATTGATTCTGGACCTGTAAAGACAGTTAAAATAAGTGAGTTAAGAAATGGTGACATGGTGGCTGATGACCTGCACGTTGACATGAACTCTGAGGTTGATGTGGTATCTTGGGTTGCATGTTATGGAACTGAGTATCGCCCTGGACTTGTTGTGTGTTCAAAGATTGAAGGGGGAATACCAGTATTTAGTCAAATAAGTGAAATTTTTGTTTGTGCTGGGAAATACTTTCTGGCAGTCGAACACTTTGAGACACTGGGATTTGCTGAGCATTTTCACTCTTACCACGTGGCAAAGGGAAGTGAGTTTGATGCTTGTCTGTTGAGGGTTGATTTGTTGCAATTTTTCAAACCATTTGATCTTCAGACAACTTACGGTTTTGAGAGGAATGATTTGTATGTGGTTCTTGTGCATGTGCTGTTATAGCAGACATTGACCAAGTTAAAGCTATTTTTTGTTTAGAATAGCTCCAGTTTGGTACAAACTTGGATGATAAAGCACCTCAAGTGGCCTTTTGTTGTAGTGAAAATTGCACAACACTGCTAATAACCAGTTTTATGAAACTGACTCTGCTTTTCTTTGCACCTTTTGCACTTCATGTTGAGGTTCCATGTACGTGTACTTATGATTCATTGTTCAGTACTGTTGTACATGTAATGACAATATGCTCAAGTGACTGTCCTTTGTTTCCTCAAACAAATTTTGTTCACTGTTTTTGGAACTATTTGTCTGCACAATTTAGTGTTGCCAGTTTCAAATAAATATTTGAAATTTCTGTGGTCAGTTGCTTATTGATGTGTAATTATCTTTAAAGTGAGAGTTAATGCTACTACTTAATTTCTAATTACAATGCTAGAATTTGTTGTATTTTATTGATAAACTCCCTTTGCAGGGTTTCATTGGACTCCATATGATCCATATTAGACACTGTCAGAGCTCTTTCTACACTTTAAGAGTAAATTTTACACCAAACTCGGTGATCATTTGGGTCCAAGTGTCCAGTGTTAAAACAACACTGGACACCGGAGTTAAACAGATAACACTAGAAAAGTGTAGAATTTTAAACACTTTGAGAGTATAAATGAACACTTTGGAAGATTTCATTTGACTTTTGACAGAGTTAATTTATACTCTCAAAGTGTTTAAAATTCTACACTATTCTAGTGTTATCTGTTTAACTCCGGTGTCCAGTGTTGTTTTAACACTGGACACTTGGACCCAAATGATCACCGAGTTTGGTGTAAAATTTACTCTTAAAGTGTTGAATGTACACTTCCCAATTTGCTGTGCAGCTAGAAATATGCGCCGATGCATCGGTGTTGCTCGTCCCATCACTAATCAACATACGATTTTTAACAACTGTTAATAAACTATGGTGCATATTGGATTAAAACTGATGAATAATTGATACGGGCTGTTAGGTCCCTGTACGACCAGTGTCAGAGCTTGGTCTGCATTGCTGGCATTAAGTCGGGCTCGCTTCCGGTGAGAGTTTTGACTCCGCCAAGGCTGCCCTTTGTCACCGATTCTGTTCATAACTTTTATGGACAGGATTTCTAGGAGCAGCCAAGGTGGTGGGGGGATCTGTTTTGGTGGCCTAAGGATCAGGTCTCTGCTTTTTGCAGATGATGTGGTCCTGTTGGCTTCATCAGAACGTGATCTCTGGCTTTCGCTGGAGCAGTTCGCAGCCGGGTGTGAAGCAGCTGGGATGAGAATCAGCTCCTCTAAATCCGAGACCATGGTCTTGAGTTGGAAAAGGGTAGAATGCCTTCTCCAGGTCAGGGACGAGGTCTTGCCCCAAGTGGAGGAGTTTAAGTATCTCGGGGTCTTGTTCACGAGTGAGGGAAGGGTGGAGCGTGAGATCGACAGGCGGATTGGTGCTGCATCTGCAGTGATGCGGGCGTTGTACCGGTCTGTTGTGGTGAAGAGAGAGCTGAGCCGAAAGGCGAAGCTCTCGATTTACCGGTCAAGCTACGTTCCTACCCTCACCTATGGTCACGAGCTTTGGGTAGTGACCGAAAGAACGAGATCGCGGATACAAGCGGCCGAAATGAGTTTTCTTCGCAGGGTGGCTGGGCTCTCCCTTAGAGATAGGGTGAGAAGCTCGGTCATCCGGGAGGGGCTCGGAGTAGACCCGCTGCTCCTCCACATCGAGAGGAGCCAGTTGAGGTGGCTCGGGTATCTGATTAGGATGCCTCCTGGACGCCTCCCTGGTGAGGTTTTCCGGGCACGTCCAACCGGGAGGAGACCCAAAGGAAGACCCAGGACACGCTGGAGAGATTATGTCTCTCGGCTGGCCTGGGAACGCCTTGGGATTCCCCCGGAGGAGCTGGCCCAAGTGGCTGGGGAGAGGGAGGTCTGGGCTTCCCTCCTTAGGCTGCTGCCCCCGCGACCAGACTCTGGATAAGCGGGAGAAAATGGATGGATGGATGGATGGAATAATTAGTCTATTTAATGATTGTCCCCACCAATATTTAAACCCCATTCAAGTGTAACGTTATTGTCCCCAGCAAGTCTAAAATCAAAGTGACGCCCTTGCATCTACGTATATATGTCTGTGGGTAGCACAGCGCAAACATCTTTCTTTAGAAGAAAGGCTTTTAGCACTAATTCTTGTTGTGGTTTAAAGACGTGTACAAGTCATTTAGAACAGAGGAAAGAGCTGCAGCGAGCTCCGCTTCAGACGCCGTCTTCGTTGTTTATGAGAAACTGAGCATCGCTGTGTGTGACGTACGCTGCTCAGCGCTGATTGGCTCAGCTAGAACTCTCATGGGGCGGGGTTATTTCAATGGGAGCGTTACCAGACTAGTTCTCTGTGAAGAATTCACAGAGGGCGTGTCTGGCAGGCCAGGCTAACAACTTCAGTCAAACCACTTTGTTTTAAATCATCTGTTTCTCTAGATCTCCAAAACCCAAAAATAAAATCAGGAATGATTTCAGCATTAAACAAGCAAATGAAAAGCATATGAGGTTTAATCAGCGTGTGGTCGGAGCAGGTAAGAAATTTGTTTTTCCAAATCAAACAACTAAAACAACCAGTGAGAAAAAAATGAGTCCAGCTCTTGAGCTGCTGGCTGAAGTGACAGATGAGATTTTATTATTTATTAAATAATCTGAACTAAATATAATAAAATTACCAATGTACTAATTTAACCATCAGAAGAATTCTTCTCTTCCTTTTCTAGTTACGTTTGGAGTTGTTAGTCTGTGCTTGATCTGTCACACGCTGACGATTAGTGACAATCACAGAACTCTGGTCTAATTAAACTGTCAGAAAGCATGTATTCAAACGATGCAGCCTCCACCGTTACAGGCTGTCATGTGGCAGTCGTCTGACTCAGACTGAGTGTGTGTGTATGTGTGCGCGCGTGTGTGAGTGTGTGTGTGTGTGAGAGAGAGAGAGAGAGAGAGAGAGAGAGAGAGAGAGTGTGTGTACTCGTCTATTCATCAAAGTGAGGACCATCAGTAGCAATGTGAGGACATTTGCCCAGTCCTCACTTTGGTGCAATCTCACAGAGCTCTACTCGTTAGTTTTAGAGGTCTGGTGTGAATTAAGTTTAGTTAAGGTTAGGGTTAGGGTTAGGGTTAGGCATAAAAGTTAAAGGGTTAGGGTTACTTTGCAACTTTTTTTAAAATCATGTTCTTGAGCCAGCATGAGCTAAAATGACCCTTTACAGGGTTAATGAAAGGCCACCCTGCCTCTATCGCCAGAATATTCCGGTCTGTTGGGACTTGACCTTGACCTGAGCTTGACCTACCTGGTGCTGCAGTCTGCTTCCAGCATGTTTCCTGCATGTTTTAGATCATGAACACAGCTGATGTGTTTGATTTAGTGATGAACCGCTCCTGTAGACACTAATGAAGGCTGAGGAGACATTTCAGCAGTTAGATTAAGGTGTTAAAAAGACCAACGCACAGCCAGGAGGCAAGTTTTACTTTTGCTTTCACCAATGAACACTGGGGGGTGCTAAAAACAAGCCAAAACTAACTAGTGTCCCTTTAACAAAAATGAATGGAAGTCAATAGATCGTCCTCACTAAGATGGCTAGAATGTGTTTGAATGTGTGTGTGTGTGTGTGTGTGTGTGTGTGTGTGTGTGTGTGTGTGTGTGTGTGTGTGTGTGTGTGTGTGTGTGTGTGTGTGTGTTCTTGTACTTACTACATACTGAGGACCAAAACAACGTTTTTACCAACAGAGTGAGGACATTTTTGTGGTCCTCACTTTTTTTTAAAAGCTCACCTGTTGGGTTTAGAGGTCTGGTGTGAATTACGTTTTTGTTAAGGCTAGGGTTAGGAATACAGCAACACCGGTTAGAGTTAGGGTATGGGTTGGGGTATGGGTTAGGGTATGGGTTAGGGTTAGGGTATGGGTTAGGGTATGGGTTAGGGTATGGGTATGGGTTAGGGTATGGGCTAGGGTTAGGGTATGGGTTAGGGTTAGGGCAGGGTTTCTCAACTCTGGTCCTCAGCGCCCCCCTGCCCTGCATGTTTTCCATGTCTCTGCTTCAGCACATGGCTGCAGAAGCCTGTTAATCACTCACTCATTTGTGTCAGGTGTGTGACAGCAGGGAAACACTGGTGTTTGAAAAGGCAACATGGAAAACATGCAGGGCAGGGGGGCGCTGAGGACCAGGGTTGAGAAACCCTGGGTTAGGGTATGGGTTAGGGTTAGGGTATGGGTTAGGGTAAGGGTTAGGGTATGGGTTAGGGTATGGGTTAGGGTATGGGTTAGGGTTAGGGTATGGGTTAGGGTTAGGCTATGGGTTAGGGCAGGGTTTCTCAACCCTGGTCCTCAGCGCCCCCCTGCCCTGCATGTTTTCCATGTCTCTGCCCCCATACCTCCTTTTTGCCGCCATTGCGTAATCTTTTATAAAACGGACATGATTGCGCAACGTTACCACCACGGTCTGAGCTCTTATAAACGACCTTAGGCTCCCAGATGCCGCATCAGCGTTGCGGCAAATTGGCGGCATTGTAAGAGATAGGTACAAGGATGTGTGTGTGTGTGTGTGTGTGTTTGTGTGTGTGTGTGTGTGTGTGTGTGTGTGTGTGTGTGTGTGTGTGTGTGTGTGTGTGTGTGAGACTATATAAATTATCTTTAGGGCATACATGGCAACTTAGTTTTCTGACTAATTATATATTTTACTTTACTGTTTTCTTTACTTGACTTAAGACGAGCAGCTGGATATCAGCAGCAAAATAAGCCCAGTTTTTGTGCTGGAGCAGGGAAACAACTAAAACGTGATGGATATGAAATATCGAGGACCAGGGTTAGAGAGCGGGTGTAAAAAAAATAGGCCTCATTGATTCCCACTGGCTGGTGGGCCGGTCTCAACTCCAAATGCCCGGGATGATGTTTTTGTCCCACTAGACACTTTCTAAACATGGTCCAACATTATTTCTGCTAAACTGATACCTTTGAGTCGTGCTGTATCTTGTACTTAACACTCTCTGAGGCTTGTTGTTAAAGTGTCTCTGAGAACCACCGTTTGTGTTTATGTGAGATTTATTCATGAAAGCAGCAATGTTCCATGTATCACTGCAGCCAGCCTCTGTCTCCTGACATGTTATATCACTGAACCCATTGATATTAGTGTACTGAGGGTGCAGTGTTTGTGCAACAGACAGCAGTGATGGATCAAAGCAGCTGCAAACATGACTTTGTACTGAACCATCACTGTGTCTGATAAAAAGCCACAGCACACCTCAGTCTTCCTACAGGTACAGTCTTCTCACGCCGACATGTTTTACGATTACACAAAGTTTCATTCAGCCTTATTAATATGCATCAGATGCTGTCAGAAGAGGATTCGGTTCTTCAACTAATTCATGTAGATAAAAATCTGGTTAGGGATGTTTGACAGCACTTGTTTATCCAGATTTTTAAAGGACATTTATGCAAAACTCACGTTTTGCATTATTTTGTGCTGCCATGTGGGTCTCTGCTAACGCTACAAACACTCCAAATGTGAAAAAAACTCATCCATTTGTTTTCTGTTGCGGTTTGTTTGAAGGAATTATGTGTCTAAAATGAGCCGTTTCAAAAAGTCTTCAATTGTGACATCACAAACGGGGACCCCCTCTCACCAATCTACACTGGAGGAGCCAATCTACACTCAGAGCTCCTCAGCTCATAGGTGCCAGTTAGGGGAGGGGTGGGCGTGTGACTAAAAGCTTAACGTGACAGACGCTTGCAGCTCATTCTGGAAATATTCATGTTTCTAACCCAGAAGCCAGTTGTAGATTAAAATCTCACTTAGGTTAAAGAATTGTAGGACTCTATTTTGTGATCATTTAATGACTTCACAGTTGTAAGATGATTGAAGAGTGGTCTGCTTTTTAAAGTGGAGCTAAAATCAGAAGTTTGACGTGATTTGCTGAATGTTTAGCCTCATTGTCCTGGGCTGAAATCAGGATGCGTGTCACACCAGATCAGGTATTTAAATGGAGGGCTGGGGTTCTGACCACCATCCTGAGCTGTTCCTGTTCTAGGGGTCGGTGTTAATGTGCTCCTTTAGACCGTGGCCGTTACACTGTGGTATACCTGTCACTGGCGGTTTGGTGTTTGTTCCAGGACTAATTAGGAGCCCCCCCCCCCCCCCC
>SSNS01000407.1:333621-353769 GCA_006937985.1 Aphyosemion australe | reverse complement strand
AGACGTCCGCTCCTCTGACGGCTCTCTCTCCTCTGTCTCATCCAACCACTTCCTACCGAGAAGACATCTTTAATCATTTTCTTGGTTTTCAGAAGCTGCTCTGTATGAGAACACTAGAATCCAATCTGGATCTGAATGATAAAAGCTGCAGCTACAACCAACTTGACATCATGCATAGATAATGCATTATGCTTAGGATTATGAATAATGACTTATATTACTAACTGGTCTCATATTTTACACTTGTTATAGTGCTTTGGTCAATAAAGCTTGTTTTTAATGTGCTAGAGAACTCAGGTATGGCTTGATTACATAATTACTTGGTAGAAACTTCACAGCAATAATTATTTTTACAATAAAATAACATCATGTTAAATGATGTTTGCATCATGTATAAATGAACTAAAATGCACATTTGCTTGTAAGTGTCTTTGTGCCGCTGCTGCAGACAAACCTCCTCTACACCAGACCTGCTGGTTGAATCTGTGGCTGTCAGGAAACCATCATAACACGTTTATTTGGGGTCAATTAAAAGCAGCTTTTGCACCGAGAATCAGATGAGTTATGCATTTCTCTCACAGCTGTTCTGTTCTTTGAGTTTCACGACCAAATGCTCATCAGGCCCTGTATTCATGCACTTTGTATCCCCTGACAAACAGCTCTGATCACATAGCTGAAGGTCTCATTTGGAAAATGTGAGTGATTGATTATAATGATAGCTATAGGAGGAAAAGAAGACTTGCCTTCTTTTAAAGCAACCCTCCACATGCAATCCCACAAATATCCCAAAGACGTGAAAACCTTTTCATTTTTGTCCTTTAGAAATATCTTTTTAACTTTTGAACCGAATGAATAAATCAGTGCTGAGGTATAGTAGGACAGGGCATCTCAGCTGCTTTTAGATCCATTATCAACTTCTAGAAAGAACGAAGGTTTTGGACTTCCAGTCCAGGTCACTGAATCTCCATGTATTGTCTTTGGTATGGCATGCCTTCATTTTTTATAAGACTAATGGACTCTTCTGCTGTCAATACTACCCTCTGTCCTTCCTGTCTTATTTATAGACATGTGTCTCAGCAGTAATGTCCATTGTCTTTTCTGCACGCAAACAGCAGAACGTGAGCATCAGCCACAGCTCAAAAACACCACCCTCACTATTTTCAATGGTTTTTTTACAGCTCTTATTCAGCTTTTCCATCTTCTTAGTCACAACCTCATCTTGGGTTCTTCCAACTAAATAACCACAAGTGACCCAGAATGTCCAGGCCTGGCCTCCTTCATGGCTGACCAGAGGAAACCTCCAGTAAGACTCATAAACGGGCCTCAGAACACTTGACTCCAGCTCTTAGTCTAGTGGTTTAACATGTATTTTGTGTAATTCTCTAACTGCTCTTGACTCTGTTGGAGTTTTCAAGGTTTTCATTCATCCAAGGATGAGCCATCCCTGCAGAGCCACACTCAGGACGTCTTTATTTTGCTTCTCTTTTAAGAAACTTCATCACTTCAAACAGAGAAATACTTAGCTTTTAAACTGTGGTGAGAGCCAACTCTTCAGGTTAAACTCTGCTGTCCACTCTCAGGTTCAGGACGGGACAATCCTCTGAGGACAGGATTATTTGTATTTTAGACATAGAAGGTTGAATAGAAGTCATTGTTAGTTCATTTTTTTGTCTAACATTTATTTAAGTACCTGGGTGTTCACCTCAGCAATAAATTGAACTGGTCCCACAACACAGATGCTCTGTATAAGAAGGGCCAAAGCCACCTCCATCTCCTGAGGAGGCTGAGGTCCTTCGGAGTTAAATCTCATGACAGGAAGAGACTGAACAAGCTAGCTAAGAACGCTAGCTCAGTTCTGGGCTGCCCACTGGATTCTGTTGATGTTGTGTGTGAAAGGAGGACGTTGGTGAAGCTGACCTCCATCTTGGAAAACCACAGTTTAACTGTTACTGGCATTATCCATTTTCATGCTAACATCAGTGCTACATTCAGTAAGTGTGCAATTCCCGAATGCACATTATGTCTGTGTCCTTTATGCTGTTTCTTCTTGGAAACCGAAGTTTTTATTTTTATTCATTTTTTAATTGTTGAAGGTTACAATAACAACTTACTGCCTTTGTGTATTTATCTGTATTTATGTGTATGTGCTGCCTTCAAGGCACAGTTGGCAGATTTAGCTTGCTTAATCTAACAGCTGAAATGTTAGCCTCAGCCTTCATTAGTGTCTACAGGAGCGGTTCATCACTAAATCAAACAAAGCAGCTGTGTTCATGATCTAAAACATGCAGGAAACATGCTGGAAGCAGACTGCAGCACCAGGCATGTTAGCTCCATTTTTTCTAAGTCCAACAGGGACCAGACCGCCACTCTGAAGTTGCAAGTGTGGTATTCTGGCCACAGAGGACGGTGGGGGTCTGAGTGACATTTCATTAACCCTGTTAAGGGTCATTTTAGCACAAACTGGCTCAAGAACATGATTTAAATATATGAAAAAGTTGCAGAGTATGGATTTAACGAGTGAATTTCCCCACTGTGGGATCAATAAAGTCTATTCTATTCTATGGGCTCTATGCACGGAGCCGCGTGACGTATGTCTGGAAGAATCTCAGACGGCACGCCTATGACCGGTCCCTGTGAACTCTAGCCTGTGGTCTTTGAGTTTGAAAATTATTACAACTAGTGCCGTTATGTTGTTTTTCATTGTTTTTTACTTTAAATTGTACGAGTGTGTGTGTGTGTGTGTGTGTGTGTGTGTGTGTGTGTGTGTGTGTGTGTGTGTGTGTGTGTGTGTGTGTGTGTGTGTGTGTACAAGATGACAGCCAAGAGGAGCAATAGGAAATGTAGAATTTAAATCCCTATTCCATCTTGCTCTGTGGTATAGAACTAAACAGAGACAATTTGCCTTACCCCTGCTGCACGCTGGAAGCATCAGCGTTGCGGAACGGCAACGGAATGGTTTACTCACGATTTTCGCTGCTTGTCAGTGCACACCGGGAGAATCTCAGCCGCAGAGCGGCTTCACCGCCGCGCTCCACGCTGGACTTATGAGATCACAAAATCCCTCGAGACTTCAAAGGGCACGGTTTGTTTATGCCATCCGCCAATAAACCAAAAAGAAGGAAATCTCATTTGACATCGCTGTGTGATGTCATATATAATGTTGTTCCTCTCTACTGCCAGGATTAAAGCCATGAAAAACACACCGCTGCACTTCTCGAACAATGCGGTAAGTAAATAAGCCGTGAGGTCACACACATAGACGTAATCTACATAGATATGAAATCGCATTGCTGCAATAGACTTTTATTTTGAAAATTAACGGGCATTTTACACTGAAACCGAGTGTGATTTCCTGGCTAGCCCAGTGTTTGCGAAAACACGTCGGACAGTCTGACATTACCGACGTGATTTAATATTGTCTGACGAAAAACTTTAAATCGTCGGACATTATGACCGACGCCGTGCGTCTTCTCTGAACGTGCCAAAATAAAATAAACGTCCTGAAAACCACAAACTGCAGACTGTTTGTTGGCTTCCCCCTCAAAAGATCTAGTTTCTACATATATTACATTATTTATTTGGGCTCTCAGCGTAGCGGGTCTTTTTTTGGGTGGAGAGGATGGAGAGCGGCAGAGCGCTGATTACTGATGCGCACCGCCGGGCAGCTGCGTCCTGCACACGGCCACAGTAACATTCTCAAAGTGGCGCCACCAAAAAAAACATAATTAACACGCGATCGTTCATGTTTGCCCATACTGTCTTTCATTGTGCCTGACGCGCTCTGCTGCTGCAGAAATCATCTCCCGTGCTTCGGTGACGTCACCTCACTGGCACGACCGCACATTCCGCTATTTTTGCGGTCGACGCATCTTTTTGATCTGCTAATTTCAAAAGTAACTTGTGAGTTGAAAAGTAAGAAGCCAGGCAGCAGTTTTTCTGGAGGGTTGAGAGGAGATGCAGCTAAGAGACAAACAGGACAGGAAAACTGACATTTTGTCCTTAACAGCAGTTTATTAGAGTAGTTTAACAAACAGCTGAGATAAACCCGCATCTCCAACTTCCAGTTTCCCCTCAACCAGCCACAGCGTCTCTTAAAGGAACAGTAACATCAGGCTACAGCATCAGTCACAAAAAGCCCTTATGGATCATTACAATATTTAGAAATATTGTGATATATGTTGTACTGGCAACCTGTCCAGGGTGTACCCCGCCTGTTTGCCCGATGACTGCTGGAGATAGGCACCAGCCCCCCGCGACCCTGCTCGGATAAGCGGTTACAGAAAATGGATGGATGGATTATATGTTGTTTCTGGTGTTTCATAATAATTTATAATAATTATATGATCTCTAATAATTTCCTGATAAATTCTGTTAATCCTCATTTTCTGAATTTTGCAGAAAATCACATTGATGGTTCTTTTTTCAAATTATGTCAACAGATTATTGTCACAATAAAAATATGTATAATATGTAAAGGTCAGAGGTCACTACATTACGAGGACATTGTCCTACGTGGTTCAAAAATGTCCTGCGTGAGACGCTCTCACGTCTGCCAGTTTGGCAGGCGTGGCTGAAAGGTTTTCGCAAACACTGCTAGCCCTATGTAAAATTTGTGGAAATTGACGCATCCCAGAAGCGGCATGCAGCAAAAATAAAACTTGATCCTGTCTGTAGCGGTGAGCCGCTTCTGGGATGCGCCTGAAAATTGCCGCGTTGCGGCTGGTTTGTGACACCCCCATAGACTATAATGGATTCTATTTGAAGCAGCAACGTTCCGCCGCCGTTCCACACCGCTGATGCTTCCAGTGTGCAGTCGGCCTTACATCATTGATTGTAACTTTTGGTGATTCCAGTAAGCACCGGGTGAACTCCAAACTCTCAGCCATGTCACTCAGCTTCGTCGAGACTGTAACAACCGAAAGGAGGAGCGTGGTGTAATGTGGAACGCGGAAGTGGAGCATGCATGTAGCGTATTGGCAAGTCTTGTCCCATTTTATCATTTTACTGTTCTTTTAGCTAAATTAGAACTCAACAATTTGTTTTAACGTCTTACTTTTTCCTTTTATGTTGGTCTGTCTAATAGACTAGAACTTGTGGTAGGTAAATGAATTCACTCTGATCAGACTGGCTTCCTTAAAAGCCACTATCCGTCTGATAACATCCATTGCCTCTGACACATTCTTGATGCATCGCATAAATTACCACCAGCCTGTGGATTGTTGTTCTTAGATTCAGAAAAGCCTTTCGATCATGTAGAATTTCCTTATTTTTAGAGAGTTTTGAAATAATTTAAATTTGGAAATGCCACCTTATCGTGGTGGAGGGGTTTGAGTGTCCCAATGATCCTAGGAGCTAAGTTGTCTGAGGCTTTATGCCTCTGGTAGGGTCACCCATGGCAAACAGGTCCTAGGTGAGGGATCAGACAAAGTGCAGCCCAAAGACCCCTTATGATGAGTACAATAAATGGATGCAGTGTTCCCTCGCCCGGAAGCGGGTCACCGGGGCCCCCCTCTGGAGCCAGGCCTGGAGTTGGGGCACGCTGGCGAGCACCTGGTGGCCGGGCTTTCACCCATGGAGCCCGGCCGGGCATAGCCCGAAGAGGAGACGTGGGTCCCCCTTCCCATGGGCCCACCACCCGTGGGAGGGGCCAAAGGGGTCGGGTGCGATGTGTAAAGGGCGGTAGCCAAAGGCAGGGACCTTGGCGGTCTGATCCTCGGCTACAGAAGCTAGCTCTTGGTACGTGGAATGTCACCTCTCTGGTGGGGAAAGAGCCGGAGTTGGTGTGTGAGGTTGAGAGGTTCCGACTAGATATAGTTGGACTCACCTCAACGCATGGCTCTGGCTCTGGAACCAGTTTCCTCGAGAGGGGTTGGACTCTCTACCACTCTGGAGTTGCTCCCACTGAGAGGCGCCGAGCAGGGGTGGGCATACTTCTTGCCCCCCATCTTGGTGCCTGTACGTTGGGGTTTACCCCGGTGAGCGAGAGGGTAGCCTCCCTCCGTCTTCGGGTGGGGGGACGGGTCCTGACTGTGGTTTGTGCTTATGCACCAAACTGCAGCTCAGACTACCCACCCTTTTTGGAGTCCCTGGAGGGGGTGCTGGAAAGCGCTCCTTCGGGTGACTCCCTCGTTCTGCTGGGGGACTTCAATGCTCACGTGGGCAACGACAGTGAGACCTGGAGAGGTGTGGTTGGGAGGAACGGCCCCCCTGATCTGAACCCGAGTGGTGTTCTGTTATTGGACTTCTGTGCTCGTCATGGATTGTCCATAACAAACACCATGTTCAAGCATAAAGGTGTCCATATGTGCTCTTGGCACCAGGACACCTTAGGCCGCAGGTCGATGATCGATTTTGTTGTCGTTTCATCTGATCTGCGGCCGCATGTCTTGGACACTCGGGTAAAGAGAGGGGCGGAGCTGTCAACTGACCACTACCTGGTGGTGAGTTGGCTTCGATGGTGGGGGAGGATGCCGGTCAGACCTGGCAGACCCAAACGTGTTGTGAGGGTCTGCTGGGAACGTCTGGCAGAGTCTCCCGTCAGAAGGAGCTTCAATTCCCACCTCCGACAGAACTTCGAACACGTCCCGGGGGAGGCGGGGGACATTGAGTCCGAATGGACCATGTTCCGTGACTCCATTGTCGAGGCGGCTGACCGTAGCTGTGGCCGCAGGGTGGCCGGTGCCTGTCGTGGCGGCAATCCCCGAACCCGCTGGTGGACACCGGCGGTTAGGGATGCTGTCAAGCTGAAGAAAGAGTCCTATCAGGTCTTTTTGGCCTGTGGGACTCCGGAGGCAGCTGATAGGTACCGGCAGTCCAAGCGGAATGCGGCTCGGGTGGTCGCAGAGGCAAAAACCCGGGCATGGGAGGAGTTCGGTGAGACCATGGAACAAGACTTCCGTACGGCTTCGAGGAGATTCTGGTCCACCATCCGGCGTCTCAGGAGGGGAAAGCAGTGCACTACCAACACTGTTTACAGTGGGGAGGGTGTGCTGCTGACCTCGACTCTGGACGTTGTGAATCGGTGGGCCGAGTACTTCGAAGACCTCCTCAATCCCACCGGCACGTCTTCCAGGATGGAAGCAGAGTCTGGGGATTTTGGGTTGGGCTCTCCAATCTCTGGAGCTGAGGTCACTGAGGTGGTCAAAAAACTCCTCGGTGGCAGGGCTCCGGGGGTGGATGAGATCCGCCCGGATTTCCTTAAGGCTCTGGATGCTGTGGGGCTGTGTTGGTTGACGCGGCTCTGCAATATCGCGTGGACATCGGGGGCAGTTCCACTGGATTGGCAGACCGGGGTGGTGGTCCCCCTATTTAAAAAGGGGGACCGCAGGGTGTGTTCCAACTACAGGGGGATCACACTCCTGAGCCTCCCTGGTAAGGTCTATTCAGGGGTTCTGGAGAGGAGGGTCCGTCGGATAGTCGAACCTCGGATTCAGGAGGAGCAATGTGGTTTTCGTCCTGGCCGTGGAACACTGGACCAGCTCTATACCCTTGGGGGGGTCCTGGAGGGTGCGTGGGAGTTCGCCCAACCAATCTACATGTGTTTTGTGGATTTGGAGAAGGCGTTCGACCGCGTCCCTCGGGGGGCCCTGTGGGGGGTACTCTGGGAGTATGGGGTACCAGGCCCCTTGATACGGGCTGTTAGGTCCCTGTACGACCAGTGTCAGAGCTTGGTCCGCATTGCNGGCAGTAAGTCGGGCTCGTTTCCGGTGAGAGTTGGACTCCGCCAAGGCTGCCCTTTGTCACCGATTCTGTTCATAACTTTTATGGACAGAATTTCTAGGTGCAGCCAAGGTGGTGAGGGGATCCGTTTTGGTGGCCTAAGGATCAGGTCTCTGCTTTTTGCAGATGATGTGGTCCTGTTGGCTTCGTCAGAACGTGATCTCCGGCTTTCGCTGGAGCAGTTCGCAGCCGGGTGTGAAGCAGCTGGGATGAGAATCAGCTCCTCTAAATTCGAGACCATGGTCTTGAGTCGGAAAAGGGTAGAATGCCTTCTCCAGGTCAGGGACGAGGTCCTGCCCCAAGTGGAGGAGTTTAAGTATCTCGGGGTCTTGTTCACGAGTGAGGGAAGGGTGGAGCGTGAGATCGACAGGCGGATTGGTGCTGCATCTGCAGTGATGGGGGCGTTGTACCGGTCTGTCGTGGTGAAGAGAGAGCTGAGTCGAAAGGCGAAGCTCTCAATTTACCGGTCGATCTATGTTCCTACCCTCACCTATGGTCACGAGCTTTGGGTAGTGACCGAAAGAACAAGATCGCGGATACAAGCGGCCGAAATGAGTTTTTTTCGCAGGGTGGCTGGGCTCTCCCTTAGAGATAGGGTGAGGAGCTCGGTCATCCGGGAGGGGCTCGGAGTAGACCTGCTGCTCCTCCACATCGAGAGGAGCCAGTTGAGGTGGCTCGGGCATCTGATTAGGATGCCTCCTGGACGCCTCCCTGGTGAGGTTTTCCGGGCACGTCCAACCGGGAGGAGACCCAAAGGAAGACCCAGGACACGCTGGAGAGATTATGTCTCTCGGCTGGCCTGGGAACGCCTTGGGATTCCCCCGGAGGAGCTGGCCCAAGTGGCTGGGGAGAGGGAGGTCTGGGCTTCCCTCCTTAGGCTGCTGCCCCCGCGACCCGACTCCGGATAAGCGGGAGAAAATGGATGGATGGATGGATGATGGATGATGGATGGATGGATGGATGGATGGAGATGGGTTCATTACTAGGACAAAAACCTTATATTCTAACCCAACAGCATGGTGCTCTTCTGATTTGTTCCATTAAGAGAGAACTAGTCAGGGAGAGCCCTTGTCCCTGTTCATGTATGGATAGAACCATTGGCTCAACTCTTTAGGAATTGCCCCAAATGGTTTCAATTAACATTGAGTCATCATCACAATTCATATAACTTTATGCAGATGATACATTCATTTAGATGGCAGTAGTTCAAAATTCTCTTCTACGTGTGTTAGATAACCCTGGGAGGTTTGGTTCTCTCTCAGGATACAAGGTCAATTATTCCAAATCAGCATCGATGTTAGTTAACGTTGATAGTCATAAAATATCTTTACCTCCTCAGATGGTTATAAAGGAAACTGCCTACTAGGGCATTGAAGTTGGACTTAATATTACAGTGACTGCCACATTAAACAGTCAGAACTAAAAAAGATTGAGAAGGATATTAATAGATGGAAACACCTTTGGTTCCAGCTAGAATTTCAGTCATCAATATGAACCTAGAATAAACTTCAATTCTATGATTCCACTTCCCCCCGTGTTAGGCTACTGGTGTAGAATTCATTCATTATTATGAAGATATGTTTCTGGCCTTAAAGGAACTAGGGGCAGGAAAAAAGAAACGATGCTCACGAGCGACGCGCCCGGCTCTGCGAATAACTGCAGCCCAGCACGGGAGTGTGCACAGACGGCTATGTTACACAAACACAAAAATACCATTACCTGACCCTCTTCACACGCTCTCACGCCACACCTCCAATATCTCACGCTGAAAAGGCAACTCCCCGCCGCTCTCACGGACAATATTGCGGCGAAGCAATCCACGCTGCAGCCCTGATCACAGCTAATGCTACTACTGTAGCATGATCACAGCTAATGCTACTGCACGCTAGCTCTCTCTGAGTCATCGGTGAGGTCAGATCATTGTCATCATCTCTAAACACAACCTATAATGTTTCTTACCTGCTCACTAGGAAATGAGCCATGGCAGCATCCTTTTTGAGTCCCAGATATAGTTGAAGCAGCCTCCATTCGTCAATCACGTATCCGATATAGATTCGGGTCCCTGCCTGTCTTTTACCATATTTGGTTTTTGACTCACGAGATGCCGCTGAATAAACTTCCTTTGTGCCACGCTTGGTCGTTTGCTGGTTGCAGTAGAATCCATTCCCACAGTTCTTCTTTAGGAGTTTGGCGGTTGGCAAGCAACTTAAGGTGCAATAGCGCCACCTACCGATCTGCAGTGTCGAACACATTTTCTTTCTGTTTTGAAGCTGTCGTGAACGCGCAAGCAGTGTCAATTGACGCCATATCCGTAGGGCAGCGCGGGAAATTCGTGACCGAACTGCAGCGCATTTTGCAGCAAACAGCCTGTTCAAGAAAATGGAACGATACATGGGTGGCCTCATTCTTTTTGGTTTATAACGCTTCATCACCCATTAGCTTTGAAAAAATGAACATACATGTTTAATTTTTTACAGATTTTTTAAAGATCCTGCCCCATGTTCCTTTAAAGGTGGAATATGGAACAGGAACACCAGAGCGACATCTAGTGTGTGGAGGTTGTAGTTGCAACAACAGAACAAGGTTTCCAGCCATCGTGATGCCAGGTTCTCTGTTGATACGCGAAGTGAGCAGCCTACGCCGTGTCCATGACGACCTAAACTCACTCTGGTTTTAGATCTTTTCTGGTCGCTCCTCTTCTCAGAAGGATAACGACATCTTCTGGACTCAGAAGCAGCTGCTTGACTTGTCGAGTCCACCATTTTCCACAGAGCCAGCCTCGCTGTGCCGAGCCGACTGTTTATCGTATTTGGTAACCCACAATGGTGCCCTCTAGTGGCTGGTAAACTTAAACCCAGTGTCGTGCCCGTCAAAATTTTGATTATTTATTTTTAAATATAGCTTTTAAAGGAAAAACTGTACCTTCATTCGGCACACCTCTAAACGCCCCATGGAGGGATTTTTTTTTAAATATAGCTTTTTATTAAATTGTTTCATATTCACCTTTTAAGTGGTCACTAAAGAGCTCCTGGAGGATGTGGCTCCCCTAATTTTAAGTTCTATCACTGGGTCTATGTTTTAAGGAGTTTATCCTGATGGTTAGATGATAAAAGGAGAGATATTGAGCGAGACCTTATTCTATTAGTGAGGTTAAAGAATTTCCTTTTTACAGGAGTTTCAACTAAAACAGTTAGTCCCCATTACGGCCTAACTGTGAGACGTATGTCAGTGACTACTAGGGCTGTAGAAAGATATCTAAAACTAAAACATGGTGGTATGCATGCATCCTGTCTCTATGGAACAATAGCTTTCTCTTGTTATAACAAGGACTGGAATAGTAAAGTTATTACAACGTTAAAGGATATTCGTGGGGAGACATCTATTGTTAGCTTCCAAGAACTGATGTCAAATAATATTGATTCCTTGTTTTCGTTTTGTTTTTTACTTCAGAATAAGGTCTGATTATAAGGCATATGGGGTCCCAGTGAGATCAGGACTGAGTGTCCAGCTGGTTACAAGCTGCACCCAAAAAGACCGTTTCATATGTTTATAACAACCCGTTGACCCAAAGTGTCATGTCCTCCTCAGGAATGAAATCCTGAGAGGAGGATTTGTCCACCCAGGTCCTTAAACCTGATTGGGTGGAAATTTGGTGTAATGTTGAGAGGGCCTCATAAACCCCAATCATAGATGTTTACTGCCCAGCCAAAAAAAAAACACCACCACCAAAAAAAGGTCACACTCTAATATTTCATTGAACCGCCTTTAGCTTTGATTCTGACACACATACTGTGATTACGCCTGTGGCGTTGTTTCGATCAGCTTCTGCAATGTCACCAGATGTATTTCCATCCAGTGTTGCTCCTATGAGCAGGACGGCCACTCGTTCCTGTGGGACGCCCACTCTCCCTGCATCTGTGACTCCAGCAGCAAGTTACAGACTGCTGCCTCAGAGGTTCATGGATGTCGGGGAAACACAAGAATCCTTTCCCTGATGCAGACATGATAAAAATGTGTGACTGAAGTGATGAAAGCATGTTTGAAGGAAAACACAAAGAGGAAAAGACAGCTACAATTAGACACATCGTCTCTGACTCCACAGCAGCAAGACCACCAGAAACACTGGCTGGAGATCTGACTAAACAGCTTTGTGATGGAATAAGAAATGCAGAATGCATTTCCTTAGCTGTGGATGAATTTATTACAGGGCTTTTATTTTAGTTTCACTTGAATTCATTACTAAATGGAAAATGCGTTGTAAAGTATACTTGTTGCTGTTCTGATTGAAGAAGACAAGGTGTGTTCAAGCTCTTTTTATTAAAGCGTGTTGATTAACAAATGATAATAAATGGACCTTTGACTCATTGAAAATGTTTAACCTTTGAGACTTGTCTTTGAGGGTTTAAACCATCCTCACCATGATCTGTCTCTTTTCCCTGCCTGAACTGGTTGGATACACCTTCACTGAACCTTTCTTTACTGAACTTGTAGGAGTGTAGACCGTCTGCTGACTCAGCCTTGGGCCTCCTTTAGTCTGGCTCCTTCTAGCCCATGACTTCATCATGGATTCTGTCTGCTTGCATGCCTGCGCTTGGCCTCCCTCATTCCTTTAACCCTTCTAACTTAGGTTCACCAGCTGTAAACGAGGTATTCTTCACCGGGGCTCGCTATCGATCCAAGTCACACAGAGCAAGACGGCCTCTTTGTTGTGCAGCAGTGGCTTTTCAAAGCACTTGTGTATTAAAATGTGACAAGTGGAAAAGGTTGTAGTGATGGCTTTAATGTGTCTGTGCCTCCCTGTGTTTAGTTCCTGCATAGATTTACACTTTAACCACTTTGCACCGTTAAATAAATGTGAATACGCCTGTTCTCATCCAGCCTGTTCCTCTCACAAGGAGGAACGGTGTTTGCCAGCCACATTACAAATCCATGCCACTGTGTACTTACTCCATAACACATGTTATTGATGCAAAACATCTGAGCCTCCCAACGCGGAGTATCACAGCAGATTAGAAGACTTTTCTGCACCATCTGGTAGCAAATGCTGCTTTATCTGTACTCACATATCCTATTTAACTTGAGATTAGAATTTCAAGTGAAAGTTTCAAATGCATTAATACATTAATACACCAGCTGAGCACCCAGAGAACACATCTGGCAGCAGGGAGCTGCTTGAATAGCATCATTTTGTTATTGCACTTGGGATTAGCATTCTTTTTCCCCTAACACTGACAGAATTATGGTTTGCATTTTAAAACCAACACCAGTCTTGTGTCAATTCTGCAGCAGCTCTAAATGAGTCTCCACTTTGTCTTAACTTGTAGTTTTTATTTTGGTTTTTCACAGTTGAATCACATCAGTGTTTTATAGAGTTAGGGTTGGTGCTTTTTCTAAATGTTCAGTTATGATTAATAATCACTCATAATAAAACAGACAACACATTATAAACAACAAAAGACCCACAGTTGTAGAGGACTCCAAAGCACTTTACACTACAGTAGCTACGTTTACATGGGCACAAGTAATCGGAATGAACGCCCTATCGGATCAAAAATGCGTCATGTAAACATGTCAATCAGAATATTCTGATCCGATTCGTCCTGATCCGAATGAAATTTCATTCCGATTGAGAGTGGTGGTTTTGTCCGATCGTCAATCCGATTGGCGTCCATGTTCACAGCCATTCGGATCGTTGGGGTAAAATAATGCCCACTGCGCATGTGTGCAACTTCAGCATGCCCTCTTTTTGCCTCTGCTGCGCATGCTCAGGACAGATCGAAAACATGGCGGCGGTAAACAGAAGTGGTCTGTTGCTGACTGAAACACTACGGGAGCTCAATATTACTGAACGTCTCGATGGCCGAACGGCTAAAAATGCTGACTCAAGTGCATCTAAAGATGCAGGAAGCGGGAATTCACCGAAGCTAGAGAATAAGCAAATAAAATGCAAGGGAAATACGTGCGGACAAGATGGCGTTTGTTTACAATTTCTCTTCCGGGAAAGACACGTCTGCGCATGCGCAACCTATGGTGCGTGCATCGCGGCATGATTGGATAATTCCCGTTAGTGTTCATGTAAACAGAGATTTGGGATTTCCGATCAACCAAGATTTGAATCGGATTGGGGAAATTTGGCGCATGTAAACGTAGCTAGTGACTCATTCACCCAATCAAACACACGTTATCAATAACCAGCAACGATGACCTCTGAAATGAGGGCCTTTCATCAACCCACTTAAGGACTATTCTCATACTGGTCACTAATGTAAAGTCATTTTATCGACAGACATGAGTTTTGTGTCACTTTTCCATCACACCAGACCTACCAGGTTATTCTGGGGTCAGGTCCAGCAGGAAGTTCTCCGTGGTTCAGCAATAATAATGTAACATATTTATTTATTTATGTATTTATTAACATATGTTTATAGGGAGGATTAACCCCTTGAGATGAAACATCTGGTTTTCAAGGGGGTCCTCTACTACATCAATACAGCAGTGTACAAGACAGCAGATCAAAGAATACAGTCATAGACAGCATTACATCACACACGCACGCACACACAAATACACACAATGGCTCACAATGCTCAAACCCACCCCACCCAGCACAAACCCCACCACAGACATGCTATAAAGACAACTACTGCATTATTGGAAAAAATAAACTAAGAAATACATATGCAGAAACAAAAATAAAAACATTAAAAAATAATTATCAGTTAATAAAAGTAAATTAAAAACTATATGCATGACCAGTGCAGTCAAAAGTCAAGTAAACATAATTAGTAACATAGGCAAATATTCCGAAGATGTTCAACCAGAGCTCTTCAGAATATTGTAAATGAAGATATGGAGCGGAAAGGTAAGGGGAGATTATTCCAATCATTTGGAGCCTTAAAACCAAAAGCATATTTCCCTACCTCTCGTTTAAGTCTAGGAACAACAAAAAAGATCTGAGCATCATGTCTCAGACTGTGAAGCGACATGATGTGAAACATATGAAGAGGTCCTGAGTAAAAACTTTAATTTGACCAGATCACCTGATTGAAATAATACAAATAAGTCATTCTTTTGCATGATCTGTTTTTGCAAATTAACTCTTCATATTTAAAATAAAGTTTGAACAGACCAGGTGCCTGGAGCTCTCATATCAGCAGCACACTTTGATCTTGGCTACATAGATTAGCCGTTAGCTCACCGGTGCTGATGAGTTTCTCTGAGCAGATGCTGTTTGTGAAAGTAGAAGAGGTAAACTGATCATTATTAAGATTTCCATAGAAAAACACTTCAAAAGAAATGAAAAATCAGCTTAACACCAACATGTCCTTGGTCTAGTTTTGAATGAGCTGACATCAGTATACAAATCTCTTACCTCTTGCTGTTGATTCTGTTTTGTGACTGAAAGGAGCACATTGTTTTTGTAGGTAACAGTAGGACTAAAGTACAGCTGCGACTGTTCCATGTTTGCAACCAGCTGGTTGAGAATAGAGAATAAATCTCCCTCTTAGCCGTGTCTGACGGGCTGATTTAAGGCAGCACTGGTAAAAGCAGCAGTCAGAAATCTGTGGGTGGCTGACGGCATCAAATAAAAACGCTCCCATGCGGTTAAAGGTGGAGTATAGAACATTTTAATAAAAAGCTATATTTTCAAAAAGAATCCCTCCATGGGGCGTTTAGAGGTGTGCAGAATGAAGGTACAGGTTTTCCTTTAAAGCTATATTTAAAAAATAATAAACTTTTTATTTTGACGGGTACAACCCTGGGTTTATGTTTACATCTACCAGCCACTAGAGGGCACCGTTACGGTAATAAGGCGAGGCTGGGACTGTGTAAAATGGCGGACTCGACGAGTCAAGAAGCTGATTCTGAGCCCAGAAGATGTTCTATCGGTGAATACTGTTGTAAAATAAACTTATTAGTAGAAATGAGTCCTCACCCTGTACGATTCATCACTGGACACGGTGCAGGCTGCTCACTTCACGTATCAGCAGTGAACCAACACCCCCACGGCTGGAGAAGGTGTTCTGTTGTTGCAATACCACCTCTAGACTCTAGATGTCGCTATAGTGTCCATGTTCCATATTCAACCCTGTGGAACGCCTCGTCTGGAGCAGGGGTCTCCAACCTTTTTCCTTTCATCAGGAGGGTTTTCACCTGCAGCAAAAACGACATGGAATTCTTTTCTTGGTGGGAAATGTTTGTCCAGGTCTCAACAGGCTCATTCCAGTTTCATTTTAGTGTTGCATACGTTACAAACCTTCTGGTTTTGATGATAATGTGAAACATTATGTTCAGCTGCTTTTGAGGGAGTCATGTGGAGAAATGGACGTACTGGCATCGTTTTAGATGAAGACTGAAGTTGTTTCTCAAGATCAAGCAGCTCATGAATATCTTTGATGTTGTTTTAATGTTTTTATATGTTTTATTCTGTTTGATCTGTACGTTTGGACAGCTTTATGTTGCTGAATGGCCATCTGCATTGAAACTGAGCTTAGATTATAGATATTATGGTATTCAGTATTTGTTAATATTCAAGCTGATATTTGAGTAAACAGTCACTGAAACGGGTGAAAACGGCTGAATGTTGGGTCACTTCCTGCGACCTTCTCCACAGCCTGCAGCCTTTGAGGACATACCAATGTTGCGCTTCCTGTAACGTGTGCTAAATCATACATTCTGTTCTTGAGTCTGGGTAAAGTAATGACAGGGTTCCAGCCAAGGTGAAGGACATACTAATTCACTCTGGCACTGCATTGTTTCGATGTAGAGATAGCTGCAGTCAGAGGTGAGTGATGGAGCTGTCCAACAGGAATGAGAGGAGGCCGGGCCCTCTGTCACAGCGGGACAGACAGATGGGGCATCATGGGAAGCATGGCTGAGATCATAAAGGACTCTACAGGACATAATGAGAGACTTTGTGGTGAGGGTGGGGATCTCCCAGGAAGACATCATTTAACGGCTGTTAAAAACAACTCCTGGTGAGAGAGTGATTTCACTTCAGTGGTGATCTCTTTATCTGCTGTTTCTGACAGACGTGCACCCCTAAAGCCCTTCAGACTAGTTGTAAGTAAAACAGGCTTCTTTTTGTCTTGGATTTGCGTAAATGACATCTTTACGAGCCTCCATCTCAGATGGATGGCCTGCTGCAGCACATCCATCAGCACCAGGGCAGAGGAGGATCCAGTTCCCAGATTGTCCCAGTGTGTCTCAGTCTCTATCACCCCTTTATGAGTCACCTTGTGAAAGCCTTTGAAGCCACCCACTCTTACTTTACTGCGTGGACATGTTTTGTGTTCCATACACACCGGAGGGGAACATTTTCAAAGTATAAGCTGGAAAAAAATGATAACGCTTTGAAAGGAAACCTTCCCCAACATTCGAGGTAAGCCAAAAAGAAGTAAAACAAGAGGTGTTTCATAACCACAAATGATCCAAATCTGGCCAAGAATGTGGTTTGCTTTGAGCCTTATCTTGAATACAATTTTGCCATTTTCATATAGAGGTCAAGCGTTTATCAAGATTTCTTCCCAGTTTGTGCTGAGTCCTGTGGAGAAGCTTAAACTCCTCTTCTACACATCACGCCGCTTTAAGATGCAGCTGAAGAATTCAGCAGCACATTAGAATTTAGCCACTGGTTCTGGCTGTCATTTATTGATGTGATCATTATCCAATTAGCTACACGGATTATGAGTCATTAAAAAGCCACCTGAGATTTATGGCATCCTAACAAGACATCACTCACCTCCCTCTGAACTCCTATCACTTACCTTCTCATCTGATCCCACATTAATGCAGCCCCTGCTGAACACTGGAAAGGTCACCCATGAAATGCATGCTGGGAGAAATAGCAGCTCTCTCTTCCTTTCTTTTAACATTGATATTCATATTACTCACTGTTTGGTGCTCGTGTGTCCAAACACATTATCAGCCTTAAGGCTCTTGACCAAACACATCTGACCTTTTTTAATTAATAAGGCTGATTTATGTCTCAGATCTTTTTATTTCATCTGCTTTTAAAATGTGTCCAAATGTTTTAAACAAAGTGGTGAAGGTTCTAAGTCACCCAGCCATGGGAGAGGAGACTGGACCTCACATCTGTGGAGCGTTATTGGTTAAAAAGTGCAAAGTACCAAGTGTTTACACAGCAGAGAGACACCCCCAACAAGCACACACGCATACACACACACATATATACTAGGGATGTGAATCTCCACCCCTGAGGCCGATTCGATTCGTATCTGGATACGCTACCAGCAAGGCCGTATCCAGAGTTTCAAAATTACTGAGGTCCAACTTCCGTTATCCCGTACACATTAATTACAACGAAAAGACCAAAACTGATTTCCAGTTACATTATTTTAAAAAAAATAAAGTTACTTGTATGTGTATGATGTTCTTGTGTGTGTGTGTGTGTGTGTGAGACAGAGAGAGAGAGAGAGAGAGAGAGAGAGAGAGAGAGAGAGAGAGAGAGAGAGAGAGAGAGAGAGAGAGAGAGAGAGAGAGAGAGAGAGAGAGAGAGAATAGATGAATATGTTTAGCTGGTATCTAGAGTAGGGTTGCGACGATTATAAATGTTGGTACGATTATAGTCTGAGAAATAATCACGGTTTCACGATTACTTTACATGAATTGATTTCACATCTGTAATAACAGATATAAATCACAGATATAAAGTATTGATAACGTGCATGAGTACATTTTATAAAGGTTTTAAACTCCTGAGGATATTTATTGCTGCTTTTCAGAGATTCTGCTTAGAAAAATTCATTAGTAAAATCAAAGTAACCTCTGTAATTTTTAAATTACAGTTTAAAACTTTTAAAATACCCTTAATTACATTTGCCTAATAGCCTGTTTTTAGTTTCTGTAAAAAGACAAAAAAGGTTTAACTGCTGACACCTGGTCAAGGTTAACGCGTTTATTCAACACTGAAAGATGGACACACCTTCATGAAATGAGATGCTAAATCCCTACTAGTGCATTTGTTTTTATGAATATACACTTAAACATCCTTTCTACTTGTTCATATCTGTATTTTCAAAATTGAATAGTAAGGATATTATTTGGACAAGGATAAATGATATTATTGCTATGTAACATAGGAATAAAAAAGAGGCGTTTTATTAAATGTTAAAATGGCTTGCTGTACTGGCTTGTTATAGACAAATATAGGGGAAAGGTAGTACAGACTAATGAATCCACATGTTACATGTTAAAACGTTTTATTTCTGCAAGCTCTGCGGGGGGGGGGCTCAAGTCTATTTTGCCTTGGCCCCCAAACGCCTCGAAACGGCCCTGGGCTTGTGACGGAGTTTTGAAGCTGATCTGTCTGCTGGACATCCATCCTTCTCATCCTCCTTTATACATAAAAAACTGTAAACTACAGAAAAGCAACTACCTATCTGTCACAGATCGCTCCAATATCTAAAGTTTTATCGTAAATGTCTGTCTCAGTGTTTTCTCCGCTCCGTGACAGCGCCTCAGCCCTTTTGACACCTGCTGTCAGATCACGCAGCAGCCATCCTCTGTCCCTCAGCAACAAAACGCTACTGAACCCATTCTTAGTTTAATTATTTTAGTGTAATTCCGGTTTTATTTGGGCTATTAACAAAAATAAAACTGGTGTGTAGTTTATAATCCGCATTTTAAGTATAAATTGAAACGGAAACTCAGAGAGGCAGAGTCTTGCTGCTGCGGCATCCCAAAGGTGTGTTTTCATTGGTCAGCTGCAGACAGGAGTCGTAGGTTTTCAAGCAGCGCTTCAAGACTGTTGGAGGCTGTCTTCTTTCTAATAATAAGACTCATATCAATGCCTATGCTACACGTAGGCTGCAGTTGAGCGCAGCTGAGCTTTTTTTTTCAGCACCCCCTGCTGAAAATATGTTCCCACGGCTATGATCAGAAACATTAAGTTCGGCTGCCTCTCGTTGTTGTAGCGCCTCCCCCGTCATAGGCTGTTTGAGATCTTTTTTTTTTAATATTCTGCAGAAAAATACCGAGGTCCCGACCTCGGTGTCCTCAATGGTAGATACGGTCTTGGCTACCAGCGATACGATACACTAACGATACGGTGAAAACCTCTGATGATATGATTCATCCCTGCTGACGATTCTTTAAAGGCCCTATCAGTGATATTCATAGAAATCATGGTAAAAACTGCGACTCTTTAGCGCCATGCAGTTTCGAGTAAGTATTGCAGCTACGGTGGCCCACTCAAAAAGGCAACAACTCCAGCGTTCACTCCAGCTATCTGGTTCGTTTTTTTATAAAAAAGCATGAGATTGATTTATTTCCAGTCTCTGTAGCCTAACCCACACAAATCATATAACTACTCAAGCAGGTAAAAAACATTTTTTAATGAGTGTTCAGTCTTAATGCATAATGCCACACGTAGCCCCCCCTCCCCATCCCCCGACAAGACGATGCGCG
>SSNS01000407.1:265079-332921 GCA_006937985.1 Aphyosemion australe | reverse complement strand
TGAGGATCGAGATGGAGCTAACATCAACCACTGGCTGTTTAGCGATCGGATAGCCGATGAGGTTTGGCTGGAGCCGGGGACACGCTGTGGAAATAAAGTACCGGTAACTAATGCTAACATGGCTACCGGCTAGCGGACCACCGTTGGGAGAGACACGGCAGGCTGCGGTAAGAGAGGAGACTTTAATAGAAGGAGCTTTCTTGAAGAAGGACTTTGGAACTGATACGTCGGGACCGGATTGGGAGCTTTATTATGAAGAAAAGATCAGCTGAGGTGAGTCATAAAAACACTTGGAGGCTGGTGTCTAGCTGTTGCGGGCGGGGTTCTCATCATATGCAGCTGCTGAGTGTTGGAAATCAATAAGACCTGACATATTTGATGTGTCTTTTGATTTCATTGTTTGTTATTCAAACTAACAAAGTCCAGCAACAGTGTAACAGCTAGTCTCGTCTCTTCTTAGTTGCATTGTCAGACGCCATGCTTCCACGGCGCACTGCTGCCCTCTGCTGTTTCTTTCAGGTTACAGTCATAGTGCAAACGCATAACGTGGAGCTCACATGTCCCTAAATAGCTACCGTATTTCAAGATGGAGGATGACCATGGAGCGTCGACCACAATTTATGTATTAAAAATGTAAAATTTGAAGCTGAGAGGAATATTTAGAATTGATGTTGGTGAGAAATATTGATGAAAAGGGACAAGTTTGTGCACTGGATGCACAGAATTTGGTAGTAAACAGGTAAAAATATTACACATTGTGGCTTTAATGATGTAAAAACGATTTTCGATTCGATACATTTCATGATGCTATTTTAAACAATTCAACACATTAAAAAGATCTTCCAGCCCAAATCTGATTTTTAAATATCAATTATTTTCCCTCTCCTCTGTGAAGGATGTATTTGATCCTCTGTTTTTGATTAATCAATAAATTCAACAATAAAAGACAATGCACTTCATGAGTGATATTTTACATATAATACATATTTTTATTTGCTACAATACTTGAAATAAGGGGGTTGACACTAGGTTTAGACAGAAAAATAAACCTACAGAATCAGAAAATGATTAGAGTTCATCATATAATTATTAGGAATTATTATGAAACAGTAAAACATTTAAAACACTTCTAAATATTGTATTGATCCATATGTGGCAATATTAAAAGCTGTTGTAGCCTAATGTTACTGTTCCTTTAAGAGAAAAGTCCAAGCTGAGACGTGAGTTCATCTGTGCTGTTTATTGGACTTTTCTGAACCAAAATGTCATTTCATTTATTTAGATCTCCATTAGCTGTATCAAACAGCTAGTCTTCCTGGAGTCTGTCAGAAATGCTGCCATACAATATTTACATTTCTCTACACAACAATCACAAATGAAAAATATATACACAAAAACAGACATCCAACACACAGACACAGAACCTACTTTATACATTATTGACTTTGTTTTAAAATAATACAAAACTGCAGAACTTTATGAGTTCATTTTATATTAGTTTTTATAATAATTATAGCTACCAATATTAATCTACATTAGGATGAGAAATATACACAATGTTCAATGTTCATGAAGCTGTTCAGCGAGCAAATATCTCTTTAAAAGACTTTTGAAGTGATGTTGATTATTTTCTTTGATAATGTAACCAGGCAATGTGTTCCATGTCAACATTGATCTATACATCACCGTCCTCTTAGCGTTATTTGATTGTACTCTAGGCAGAATAAACCTGCCCTCAACAGCATGCCTGGTTTCATAGGTATGCTCATCAGAACTAAAACTGAGCACCTGATACAGTAATCTTGGTACTTTAGTTATTATAATTTTCCTGGTCAAATTCAGAAGTGATGCCTTAAATCTTTCTTGTACCTTTAACCATGATAGACAACTATGCATCCAGTTAACATTAGTTCTGTATGAGCATCGTAGGACACATCTAGCTGCTTTCCCATTCCTCAGCTCACACAACAACGCACAATAACCTTTCGAAATCTTAAGTCCCTGTCTCCTGCCATCCTCTCATCCTCCATATCTGACACAGTTCTCAGTAACCCTCTCCCTACTGACTCCACTCCCTCTGAACTCGTTGACCACTACAACCATACTCTCTCCTCCTGTCTTAATCAGCTTGCCCCTCTCAAAACACTAACTGTATCCTTCGCCCAGTCAGCCCCTTGGTATACTCCGGAACTTCATAATCTCAAGAAAAAACGACGACAACTGGAACGCCTTTCTAAGAAAACTGGCCTCGTCATACACAGTCAAATCTACAAGCAACACATCAAAATGTACAAAACAGCTTGCAATAACGCTCGCTCCAAGTTCTACTCGGACATAATCCACTCCAACTCCTCTAACCCCCGCACTTTATTCTCCACCTTCAGCAAGCTCACCAAACCTAAGGACAACATCACAACTACCTTCACTCAATCTAAATGCAATGACTTTATTGGCCACTTCCATTTGAAAATTGCTTCAATCCACAGTCAACTTGCTTCCTCTCTCTCTGCCTTCACTACCTCAGAACCCAAACTCAGTTCATTACCTACTCACAGCTTCTCCACATTCTCGCTTCTCAATTCATCTGACATTACTAAGCTCCTTTCTTCCATGAAATTCACCACCTGCCATCTAGATCCTATCCCATCCCCCCTCATCAAAGCCTGTCTTCCTGCTCTTACCCCTCTCATCACCATTATCATAAACACCTCCCTCACCGCTGGATCCGTCCCATCCTCACTCAAACTTGCTTCTATCACTCCTGTCCTGAAAAAACCCGGCCTGGACCCAGACAACATGGACAATTTCAGACCCATCTCCAACCTCCCACTTCTCTCAAAAATCTTGGAACGATCAGTTGCTACTCAACTTCAGCAATACTTACAATCCTGCCAGCTCTTTGAAATATTCCAATCTGGTTTCCGCACTTACCACAGCACTGAAACAGCTTTGTTAAAAGTCACCAACGACCTTCTGATTGCCTCAGACTCTGGTTTCCTCACTATTCTGCTTCTTCTCGACCTCAGCTCAGCTTTTGACACCATTGACCACAATATTCTCCTTGACCGCCTCCAATCAACCATTGGTATCACTGGCTCAGTACTTAATTGGTTTACTTCCTACCTTTCTGATCGACATCATTTCGTTTCTGTTAACAACTGTAAATCGTACACTGCCCCTGTCAGCCATGGTGTCCCTCAAGGATCAGTGCTTGGCCCCCTCCTTTTCATCCTTTACATACTTCCCCTTGGTCACATCATCCGCCGTCATGGACTTCAATTTCACTGCTATGCTGATGACACTCAACTCTACATCTCTACCAAATCCATCACCCCAGTTATTCTCTCTACTATTGCAGCCTGCCTTGATGATTTAAAGCACTGGATGAATACCAACTTTTTAAAACTCAACAGCAATAAAACTGAACTTATTATTACTGGTCCTAAATCCCTCCTATCTTCTGCCAAAAATGTTTCTCTCATAATTGACGGCCACGTTGTCACCCCATCCTGTACAGCCCGTAATCTGGGTATCATCTTTGACTCCACTCTCTCCTTCAAATCCCATATCAATAACATTACCAGGACATCGTTTTTCCACCTCCGTAACATCGCCCGTCTCCGTCCATCCCTCTCTCATATCACTGCTCAAATACTCATTCATGCCTTTATTACCTCCAGACTTGACTATTGCAATTGGAAATTCTCTACGGACTCCCTTCGACTCACTTAAAAAAACTACAGTATATCCAAAACTCAGCTGCTCGTCTGCTCACCCACACCTGCACTAGAGATCATATAACCCCAGTCCTTAAGCAACTTCACTGGCTACCAGTTCAACACCGGATTCATTACAAACTGCTCCTAATCACCTATAAATCTCTTCATAACCTTGCCCCCTCTTATCTAACCAACCTTCTTCACCCTTACTCTCCTACTCGTCACCTCCGTTCTGCTGACTCCAATCTTCTCTCTCTGTACAGAACAAAGCACCGCACCGTGGGGGACCGAGCCTTTGTTGCCGCTGCTCCGACCCTTTGGAATTCCCTCCCCCAAAATATCAGGAATTCTGACTCACTCTCCACTTTTAAATCACTACTCAAAACTCATCTGTTTAAACTGGCCTTCCCCTAACCATCCTCCTTTTGTAGTATGCTGTTAATGTTTTACTTGTTCATGTTCTCTTTTGTAAAGCGTCTTTGAGTGTCCTAAAAAGCGCTATATAAGTTTGATGTATTATTATTATTTATTCTGAACAGTTTGCAGCATTTTAATGTGAGACTGTGCAGCACATGACCAGACCTCTAAACAGTAATCTAACTGTGAAAGCAGTTCTAGCTCTGTAACCACGGGACTGCTGCTGGACAAAAACCATAACTCTGTAGTTTTTGTAATAAAAGATCATGATCAACAACATCAAAAGCTGAACTAAAATCTAATAAGACTGCTCCAACCAAATGTTTCTTATCTATTTCACTACTCCAGTCATTTGTCATTTGAGTCAGGGCAGTTGTTGTAGAACGTCCAGCTCTATATGCATGTTGACAATCCGTATTTTAAATCATTAACTAAAAAGTCATTTTGAATTTGATCATATGCAACTCTCTCCATTATTTTGCTCAGAATGGGCAGTAGGCTAATAGGTCTACTATTTGAGCCACTAAAAGGTAGATTAGCCTTTTTGGATAATGGTATAATTTTTGCTGTTTTCCAAGAATATGGATAGGTCGCTTTTTCTAAGCTTAAATTTATTACGTGACAAACAGGAATAGAAATTAAATGTGCAACCAATTTTAATAATTTTGAGTCCATATTATCAACATCAGATGGTTTTTCTTTACATTCTAATAATAATGTTTCTACATTCTGTCTGTTGTTTAGTTCTGCACAAATGTTACAATAATAAGGAATTATCTTAGACACAAAGCTTTAGTTGCACAGATCAACAAGAATGCTCGGAAGAATACGCTGCTGCAGCAACTGGTCACACAGACTTCAGAAAGTTTTACTTTGACAAGACAGGAAGCACGTATGCCAGTTAATTTTGTCTCATGATGGTTTTTCTAACTGCAGCTGCACACCGCTAAAAGAGATGCGCCTCAATGCGCCTCAAAAAAACAAGGACATAGCAGGTAAACAATGAAGTAATCGATGTAACCATGGTTTTAACCAATGAGAGACGTACAGGAAGATACATTGCGATACAGCTGTCAGTTATAACCGATGTACACTGAAGCTACTGGTGCAGTCGCATCGCTAACGTCATAAACGAACCACCAGTTCAGATCGGTGCATCTCTCCATCCCTAATACACACATGCACACATGCACACACACACACACACACACACACACACACACACACACACACACACACACACACACACACACACCATCCTGGGGTTGTCCAGGTCTACATGGGCGCTGCTTCCATCATTCCTGAAGGTGTTAATTGGTGTGAAGCCACATGGGGATCCGATCCAGAGCTGCATGGAGGAGGTCTGGATCAAATCCTCAGGCCATCTCTACACAGATCAGGATACGTCTGATGGATTGTTTTCCTTGATAACAGCAAATTCACTGCATGTAAACATGGTGAAGGAAACATGATGGAGACACTGTGACCTTTACTTGAAGTCAAAACACTTAACATGCATCTGAATTCTTTCCTTGTTTTCTCCCTATTTGATTCTAATCGAGTTCATTCAGTCAGTTCATGAAAAATATCTGATTCCTGAGCTGAATTCCTAAATGTTGATCTTGATCTACAAGATTACCAGGGAAGTGTCACTGCTGATGGCCTCTCTGTAGCATATTAATGCAAATGATCAAGAGTCAGAGCTGCAGAATCAATCTCTTATTTGACCCAATTATTTGGTTTTGATAAGCAAATAAACTAGTTTGCAGCAAAAAAGTGAATGTATGTATACACATCATTTAGCCATGGATGACAGAAAGCATCACAGCTCTTCCCAGCATTCCTACCAGGAAAATGTCAGTGTGACAGCAGGCATCAGGAGCCGAGATGACACATCATCTTACCTTCATCATCAACCCTTCACTGACTCGTCTTACATTGTCCACACACAGGCCTGCAGACACCAACTGCTGCAACACATCAGGGACTCACCACACTCAAACACAACAACAAACCTCTGCTTCAATGCAGTTCAGAACATTTATAAAAGCCTTTGGTGCAATTGAATTCAATAGGGTATTCTACAGTTGACGTCACCACGCAAAGGCTGCTGGGAAGGGTCATACTGATAAGCCGCATTAACAATAGAAAATATACAGTTTCAGAGCGTTTTGACATCGATATGAAGGCATAAAATGGAGGAAGTTGTTTTGACAAAAAAAAACATACCAGAGAGCTTTTCTTGATGACGACTCTGCTAATTATCGATCACCAGAACTGAAGCGCTAGCTCTAATGAAAGTGAAAGTAAAAACTAACCCCCGCTAGCAGCGCTGTTGTTTTAAACGCCATTATTCCATCACGGCTCCTTCTTGAGTAATATAAAAATAAGTTCATTACTCAGTGCTCAAGTAACATTTTCTCAAGGTAGTTTTTTAACTGTCAGGTTATCATTTGTGTCCCTACTTTTTATATTCCACTCACCTCTGGTCAAAAGCCTTTTTCGTGGACGTTTGGGTGGACATGCTGTTTGGCCGTGACGTTCAGCTGGACCGCTGCCTCCTTGTTAACTCGCCTCCGTTAACATCGCTGCCTCCTTGTTAACTCTCCTCCGTTAACACTGCTGCCTCTAACTCTCCGTTAACAATGCTGCGTCCTGCATTAATTCTCCTCCGCTGCTCCTCCTGGATAACCCCACGACTGAGAGCGTCGTTACAACTCGGATGTAGGACTTTCCCCTCCAGGAAAATGTAAGTAACAAATATACGTGCTTTTCTTGATCTGCTCCACACAGTTAAAATCCGCTCGTCCAACTTAAAAACTACCACCGCTTTGCTTCTTCTGTCTTTAGCTTAGCCCGTGTAGCTTTCCAGCTGTTTCACGCGGTGTCGGCCTGAAACTGGCGTCTCCGGGTCTGCAGCGTTATACTATTGACTTTACCGGCTTTGGAAAAGCGATAAAAAGTCCTCTCCAACATCCGATCTGGGCGTCTAGAGTCCGATTAGCACCTCCCCCAGCAGCAGCGTTAAGTTCCTTGCTGTTTGAAAATCTTTAGGAGACGAAAAAATAACTTTAGCTAGATCGGAGCGACTCAGACCCATAGGAATCCATACTAAAATGTAGATTGTTTGTATGACCATATTTCCCAGAGTGCTTTGCGGCAATCTATTTTTAGCTACTGTAGAAAGCTCTATTGTAATTAAATCAGATTTAATCTAATGCCAAATAGTTCAGTTAGAAGAAATCTGAAATCAAATATAGGTGAACAGTCAACTCTAGAAGATTCCATTCATTTTTATTTATTTTGTGTCATTTTTATGTAACACAATAAACACTCAGTAATATCTTTCTGTTTAGAACATATTATCAACTCCCCACCCTTCCCCCGTGTCCACCAGTCCTTTTTTTTCTTAAATGAAGTTTGCAGCACATAAGTAGTCTACCTATGGAATAACCTGCACCATTTCCCTCCATGCTGACACCTGGTTAGTCACCTGTATTCTGAGCTGAATGTGTGGGCAGCACCACTAAAAACTTGTTCAAATCTCCTGCAATCGTTTCCTCGTGGCATTCATTCTTGTTGTGAGCTGTTTGTTGAACTTTCCAACAATAATTAGAAAAAACAAACATATGTTGGTCTTTTTATGCTTTATTTTAGACACATTTTATGTTACACTTGCTCTGAATGGCTTTTCTAATCCCAGCGTTTTCCCGTCTACTTTCGATTGGCGGCTAATGCAGGAAATAGGGGTAGATGACTATTTTCACATTCAGCCTGCATGTGAAACTCAGAGGGATGATCATATCTATAAAGGAACAAGTACTAAATGTTTCTATGTGATCCTCTGCTTTAAAAAGATGTCTGAAAATGTAGTATAGCTTAGTACTTTATATTCCTACATATACCTGTCACTGAAACTGGTCTGTGCTGCAAAACATGTTAGAGAGGACCGCTGAAAGGAGCTAAATAGATAAATACTAGGGGTGGGGCTCGATTAAAAAAATAATCTAATTAATTAGAGGCTTTGTAATTAATTATTACTTATTATTATTATTAAAAATAATGAGACAGAGAATCAAACAATAGTCATTGACATTATTATTGTAAACACAAGCTCTTTTAATTTCTAAAAAAATGCTTTTAAATAGTATTTCAATTCCGGTGGTCTAGTGGTAGAGTGTCCGCCCCGGGACTGGGAGATCAGGGTTCGATTCCCGGTCGGGTCATACCAAAGACTTTGAAAAAATGGGACCCAATGCCTCCTCGCTTGACACTCAGCATTAAGGGGTTGGATTTGGGGGTTAAACCACCAAATAAGTTCCCGAGCGCGGCCACAGCTGCTGCTCACCGCTCCCCACCATGGGGATGGGTCAAATGCGGAGATGTAATTTCACCAGTGTGTGATGATGACTTGGGACTTTAACTTTAATTCAAAACAGGAGAAAAAAAAAAAATATATATATATATATCACTGGCAAAAATAGGACAGACCTAAATGTACAATACTATTTTAAGTCTTTAAAATAATAATAATAATAATAATGTGTGCTATTTGATTTGATTTAGCATCATTAGAGACAGAAATGAAGGCAAAAACACATGAAGAGAGATTTCTGATCACTCATTTGATTGTAGTTTTAGTTGTGTTTGGAGCACATAAAAAAGGTCTTGTAGCCAAGGTTCTGAGCTTTCTTTAGAGGTGCAGCTTGACTAGATTGATAAACTTCAACATACCCCAATTGGGGGACTTAAAGTGTTAAATGCGTTAATTTTTTTAAACATAATTAACGCGTTAAATTCCCACCCCTACTAAATTTATAAACCCAAACAAATATATAAAAATACCCGATTCATGATAAAAACCAAATGACTGATGGTGCCTGATCTACAGTGAAAGCGTCTGCTAAGATTAGAACTGCTGATGATACAGAATCTCAATAATCACTGGATGGCTCTGGGATGGAACTGTGAAAAATCTGCTTTGATTGGTGACAAATGTAAAAAAACAAGAGTCATGGACTTGTCAGGGTAACGGGGGTCTGGGGTTGGGGTATGACCCAAACGTGGAGATGCTAGCATTGGGAGGGGCTAACACACAGCTGCTCTGGGAAGAACTGTATGTGACTCGATTGGTAACAAGACCGTATAGTCGTTCCAGAAGGAGCGAGTAAAACACACTTCTTGTAGGTGAATGTCTGTACGACTGAAGAGCTGGATGGCTCAAACTCTAGGCACGATTCAGAGGAAACAATGACTGAGTGTTGGATAGGTGAGGTGAACTTCCTGATACAGGTTTGCATGATGACGTGGCGGGGTGAATTACCGTGAGGGGTATAATGGGAACTGGAGTTCTAGGTGTTAGTTTGGCGTCTGGAGGGGAGCCGGCGAGGAGGAACCGGGACATAAATGTTGTCTCATCATTTAAAGGTCTCATCCTCCTCCTGATAAAATGATTGATTTCCCAGGAAAAACCGTGTTCTTTTTATTAAACTTTATCTGGACGATGGTGGCAGAGGAGTTAAGTGCCCGCACGCTATCGGAAGGTTGCAGGTTCTGCTCAGTCTGTCGCTGTCATTGTGTCCTTGGGCAAGACACTTAACCCGCCTTGCCTGCTGGTGGTGGTCTGAGGGACCGGTGGTGCCAGCCTACGGCAGCCTCGCCTCCGTCAGTGTGCCCCAGGTCAGCTGTAGCTATGATGTAGCTCATCACCACCAGGGTGTGAATGTGTGTGTGAATGGGTGGATGACTGATTGTGTTGTAAAGCACCTTGGGGGTTCTAGGACTCTGGAAGGCGCTATACAAATACAGACCATTTAGGATTTATCCCCGACTACCTCACTACGTCTGCCTTGACAGATATGTGTTGCTCCACTGAAGAGGGCTTGATACAACACAGGAACAACTGTCATCATAACAGTAATTCAATGTTAATCTAATTTATACATCTCATATTTGTCATCCATAACAAAGTGGTTATTGTTATTTAAATAAACATAATTCTGATTTAACCGTTCTCACTTAACCTGTCTAACAGCAACCCACCCAAAACCTTGTAGGGAGTCAGCCACAGCCTGCAGACATAGAGCAGATGTGAAACCAAGAAGTATCTTCTGCCAAAGTAATTATGACCAAAGTGGGCACTATTCTTTGAAGTGCAATGCATTAGCTCTCCAATAAAATATTCATAAACACACACCCCACTGGCTCCTGTGGTTACAGTGCAATAAAGCAAAAAGAAAGATGGAGATGCACACCTCTAGAGCTTTTCCCTCTGTGTTTTTCTTGTGAAACGGAGAAAGATGGGCATGTTTGGGTCTGTGCCTTGACAGGTGGGATACACGGCTAAACTCAGGCTTGTAAATGTACGAGTCGAGGCCGTGCTGGAGGGATTCCTGCGATGATGGAGTAAGTGGCTTGCTTCAGCAGTAAAGCATACCAATCAGCTGTCCCTTAGACAATACTTTCAGCTTTAGAGCAGTGAAAGTATTTCTTCTCACTCCTTTTCCCCAAATACCTCAGAAAGGTTGGTAAAAATAGGTCCATTCATTCTAAAAGGAGCGTTGTTCTCCAACAAGGCCATTTTATTCCATGCAAGAGTTATTATTCTGGAGTATCTAAATGGACGTAAATGATTTTCAACAAAGCACATTTTTGTTTTAAAATTTAAATCTCCACTTACCAGCCTGCGCATCGGACTGCTGCAAATTTAATACGGCATCTAAGTGACGGAAGCCTGAAAAAGAATAAAAAGTTTTATTATTCATTTATCTGCCTGTGTATCCACTGATGCAGCAGAAAACTATGGGATGTTTGTTTCTATAAGGACATCACTTAAATCAGATGAAGTTAAGGAAAGGAAATGTCCTTGTGTTGAGTAAACTAGCTGCAGAGTTTCAGAAAACCTACAGACTCGTGGTAAAGTCAGGCCTTTAGTGGCTGAGACGTGCTGTTTTACACTTTTTGTATGTTTGTTGATTAGTTTGTGTTTGTTTATTTGTCCAGAGCCAGAATCTAACCAGGCTGTGGGTGATTAACTATAAATGTTATTTACAAAGAAGATGAAGAACAAAGAGAAGAAACAATCTTTTATACAGCGCCTCACAACAGATTAAAAAAGATTAATTAAAAAATATAAAAATGGGAAAACCCTTTTTGTACAGCCTGTACACTTCTGACTTCCGTTATAATCCAGACCAGTGCCACCACAAAGGTTCTGGGATGATACGGCCATCATCAGATGCTTATCAGACGGGATCGATCAGGAATACAGGGGGGTCATCAGTGTCTTTGTCAGATGGTCTGAGACCAACGCTCTCCAGCAAGATGAAGGAGATGGTCGTAGACTTCAGGAGGAAGTCACCCCCCACAACAAAGGTGAACATCCAGGGAAAAGACATTGAGATATTAGACTCTTACTGGTACCTGGGTGTTCACCTCAACAATAACCTGGACTGGACGACAAATACAGATGCCTTGTATAAGAAGGGCCAGAGTTGACTCCACCTGCTGAGGAGACTGAGGTCCTTTGGAGTATGCAGGACTCAGCAGAGGCCCACTGGGGGAGTGGATGCATGGACCGGGACAAGAGCAGGATTAACAAACTGGTGTGGAGGTCTAGCTCTGTACTGGGATGCCCTCTGGAGTCTGTGGTGGTGGTGGTGGGTGAGAGGAGAATGTTAGCTAAGCTGACATCCATCATGAACAACCCACATCACCCTCTGCACGAGTCTGTGGGTGAGCTGAGCAGCTCCTTCAGTCAGAGACTGATACACCCCCGCTGCAGGAAGGAGCGCTTCCACAGGTCATTCATTCCAACAGCAGTTAGGCTTTAGAACACATGATGATGTCATCATGAGTCACTCAGCCACCTTAACTATGGTCACCACTCCATGCATGATGCAGCTGATATATGTATATCGTACATGTGTGCTTATAGGTTCATGCTTGTGTTACAGATATCTACCACTTACACAGTAAATAGTAATTGTAGTAGAACAGCTGATACTTTCTATGTATTATTACTTCCACATTGTTTCACAACCCCCTATCCATAATGCTGACTGTGTGTGTGTGTGTGTGTGTGTGTGTGTGTGTGTGTGTGTGTGTGTGTGTGTGTGTGTGTGTGTGTGCGCGTGTGTGTGCATGCGTGCGTGTGTGTGTGTGTGTCTACATAGGAACTACCAAGTGTCTTGTCTTATTTTATTTTCTGCATTCTTGGTCACTTTTGTACTCTTTTGCTCTCTGTCCTGAGCTGTGGTAACGCACAAACATCCCCACTGTGGGATCAATCAAGTCTCATCTAAAAATTGTGATAAAAAAGTGAGGAAAGGGAAAAAGAAAATGTATAAGAAGTGGGTCATCAGTGGATCCTGGGAAAGGCAGAATTAGAACATCAGCATGAAGAGAAGGTAGTGATGAAGAATCAGCAGGAGGTCCCACCAAACCCACCTGAACAGGTGAGATTTTAAAGGAGACCACTGAGTCCACTGATCTCAGGCTCAGGGGGAGAGAGTTCCAGAGTCTGGGGGCCACAGCAGCAAATGATCTGTCACCTTTGGTCTTTAGCCTGGTGCGCTGCACAACCAGTAGGCTTTGATCACTGGACCTCAGGGACCTGCTGGGGGTGTAGGGACTGAGAAGATCACCAATGTATGATGGTGCTTGTCCATGTAAGGCCCTAAAAACCAGAACCAGGATCTTGAAATGAACCCTGAAGTTAACCGGCAGCCAGTGAAACTGGAAGAGGAGCGGGGTGACGTGGGTGTGACTGGAGGGCTTGGTCAGCAGCCTAGCACAGGCATTCTGGACCACCTGTAGACGGTTCAGGGAGGTTCTGCTCAGACAAGTGAAAAGCCAGTTGCAGTAGTCTAAGCGTGAGGAGATGAAGGTGTGGAGAACAATCTCAAGTTCAGAGTAGGACTCAGCTTAGCAATGTTCCTGAGATGGAAGAAGGAAGAGCCAACAAGAGAACTGACGTGAGAATCCAGGGTGGGAGCTGGGTCAAAGGTCACACCAAGATTCCTGACAGAGGGTTTGGTGTGAGAAGCAAGCTGACCAAGAGAGTCTCTGACTTTGGGAACCAGCTTGTCTGGAGCACAGATGAGGATCTCAGTCTGGTCTTCATTCAGCTGTAGAAAGTTCCCAGCATCCAGGTTTTAATAGAGTCTAAGCAGCTGTGCAACAGCTGCAGCTTAGACATCTCATGTGGCTTAAAGGAGATGTACAGTTGGATGTCATCTGCATAAAGATGGTAGGAGATTCCTTTAAAAGAGCTCGGGAAGTGCTGGAGAGGGAGCAGATGTAGGAGGAACAGTAGAGGGCCCAGCACAGAACCTTGTGGGACACCATGGGTGAGGGAGGTGGTGGAGGACTAAAACTTGGAGATGGCCACAGAGAAGGAACGCTCTGACAGATAAGAGGAGAACCACTCCAGAGCAGTTCCTGATAAACCTACCCAGTCTCTCAGCCTATCCAGTAGCAGGTGATGGTCAACAGTGTCAAAGGCTGCAGTCAGGTCCAGCAGAACCAGAACAGAACAGTCCCCTGCATCACTGTGAGTCAGAAGGTCATTAGAGACCCTGAGAAGAGCTGTTTCAGTAGAATGAGCTCTACGTAAACCTGACTGGAAACTATCATAGATGTTATATTCATCAAGAGCAGCTGGGAGTCGTTTAGCCACAACCTTTTCCAAGATCTTGGAGATGAATGGGAGTTTAGAGATGGGTCTGAAGCTGCTGTGGAGAGATGGATCAATATTGGGTTTTTTAATAAGCAGGTGGATTACAGCGTTCGTATAATAAGCAGGGACCTGACCAGAGACCAGAGAAGCAATAATTACAGAGAGCACACTGGGACAGATGGACTGAAAAGCATTTTTAAACAAAGATGAGGGTGAGATGTCGAGGGGGCATGCAGATATTTTCATAAAGTTAACTAGTCTGGTTAGTTCAGGCAGAGAAACAGGAGCAAAGCTATCTAGGAGGACGGGCTGGGTTGGCGTCGGAGGAGGCAGAGCTGAGGCTGAAGGAGAGATGCTAGATCTCACCTTATTGATTTTGTCCACAAAGAAAGACAGGAAGTTTTCACAACCTCCATCAGAGTGAATGGAGGCTGTAGGTGAAGCAGCAGAGACAATACTGCTGATGGTGGTAAACAACACCTTGGGTTTGCTGTGGGACACCAGGTTGGAGAAATATGCAACCCTGGTGTCTGACTGCAGAGTTAAAGGAGGTCAGAAGATCCTTTAGATGCAGCAGATGGACATGGAGACGAGTTTTCTTCCACAAGCGCTCAGTTTTTCTGCACTGGTGCTTCAGGCTGTGAATGCTGTCATTAAACCAGGGAGTAGGGTTCACTGCAGGAACTGATGTGGTTCTGACAGGACAGATGTTGTCCAGAATGGAGAGGCAGTGCTCGTTAAAGTGAGTAGTCAAAGAGTCAGGGTCAGCATCAGAGGGTTAAGGTGGGTTGGAAGCAGCAGAACATTAGCTAGCTGTGCTCTCATTAAGAAAACAAGAACTAACCAAACAGCGAGCAGGAGGTGGGGACGCAGAAATTGACAAGTTGAAGAAAATGCAACGATGATCTGAGATATAAACGTCCTCGGGAGTTCAGACAAAACCGTTTCCAAACTGTTTTGAAACGTTCTCAAAGGTTCTCCTGAGGGGCTCACTGTTGTGTTACTGGATTGTTGAAGATGCTAATATTCTCTCAGTACAGAAGCAGAGTCGTCTCAATTTGGTTTCTGTGTCAGAAGCTTTGGGAGGCTGGGATGGCATGCTGTGAGAGGAAATTAAGATAGACTGGGACATAGTTGAGACACATTGTGGCCCAACAGTAGCAACATGTTTGCAGTTAGGGTTAGAACCCAGTCATGTGGGTACCAGACGGTGCCCTCATGACTCAAACCTGTGACTCCTCAGGTAAATGGGATTCAAACAGAAAATGTTTTATGTATTTTTTTCTGTTTTGTGCCACAAACTGGTCCCCTACAGTCTGGGCCCAGTGAGATCCTGGCCCAGGTTTTAGAAACTGAAACGTGACTTAGTTTTCCTGAGGTCGTTTGTTTGGCTTTATTTTTTCTTCTTTTTAAGTTTTTGGAAAAGTTTTAAAGGTTACACTGAAAACAAAATCCCACTTTTTTGTTTTGTACAGAAATAGTCTGAGTCAGACCCGTTGGATCAACACAGCATCTAGTTAGAACTAATGTGACCTCATCCAAAACAACAACCTGAGTCTTGAACAGTCAGTCTCATGCTGCAGCAGAAACTAGCAAAGCCTGAAGTGAAACCAAAATCATTCACGCTCAGACCAACAAACACTTATTTTGTCATGTAAAACAACTTAAACTCCATAATTTCATCATTTTCAAGCAAATGCAACACATTTTGTGTGCAACGTCATGTCCTACCTGAGCTGTTTGATGGACATGTCTACAGAATAAAGCCCAGGTACATCAATCAGTATCAGTGTGAAACATTGCACCATAGCATTAGCACATCCTTGTTTAATCCAGACATTAGAACACACACTGGTCAAATAAAAGACCATAATAATCCCTTGTTTTGGGGCTTCCTGTTACTGTGTAACACAAACACAATACTCTGATGTATGGTGTTACTGAGTGCTACTGAGGTCAGGTGTCTCCAAAATGTGGCCCACGGACCATTTGTGGCCTTTGAAGCTATTTGATGTGGCCCCAACTTGCATATTTACAATGAAGGATTTGTGTCTCCAGGAGGCTGTTGATGTAAATAAACACTTTAAAACAGTTTTATGTTCAGAGTTTTACTAACGCGCCTATGTTGAAGAGTACAAATAAAAAGTAATAATCATAAAAAAGATCACACCTTTGTGGCCTGCAGAGACTTTCCACTTGACAATTTTCGTCATAAAACCAAGTACATAAAAATATAATCACAACTCAGTATCAGCTGTTAATAACTGAGCAGCACTGTAGTCAATTAAATTCATTCACTGCATTTGATTTATCCTCTTTATTCTTTCTTAAACCAAGTTTTTATTTAGAGAAAAGAGAGAAAATCTTGTGCTTTTTCATGGAGACTAAATGTAAAACCACCTGAACCATCCGCTGCAGCACTCAGAACTCTTTCATCATTTTCATAATGAACTGCTCTAGCAGAGGCCTGCAGATCCTTATTGAGCTTTTATTGAACTGTCTGATGTTTGTGACTGCTGGAAATGTGTTGAGACAAAACTACTGCTGCTGCTGCTCCAAAGAAAACAACCAGCACGTTCTGGTTTCCGAGTAAAAAGTGACCTTGAAACAAACAGGTTAAGCTGAGAGATGAAGACATTCAGGATTCCTCCTGCTGTTTAGGCACTCGTGAACAGTTGGATGACTTGTTTTTACTGTCATAGTCACCGACCATCCACGCATGAAATCTGGCTGCAGCTGCTAGGACTATGGACCCAGAAAGGAGACAGTTACAGAGCATTTAGTGAGGCGCAGGAGGCCCAAGGCTCTTTTTAGTTATCAACACTTATATCCAGTCGACCACGGATATAAGTGCATTTTTCTCATGATACAACATTCATTCAGACTAGAGCCCACAGCAAATGTATTAAAAAAACAAGTGAATGAGACCTTTAACATTTAAAAAACTATTAAAATACTCATTCAGTCGTGTAATCTAACCAATAAAAGGATAGATCAGTATATCACCTAAAATATCAAATGGTAACATAAATACATCTATTCATATAACTGAACTATTTATTGTCTGTAATGTTATTATAACAACTACATAATGATCAATTTTATTGAACCATTCTATGTCAATAAAAGTTATGAAATAATGAGACTGGTCCTGCAGCGGTGTTTCCTCCACCAGGGGGCAGCAGACATGTACAGGACTAGATGTGCAGGTTTCTCATGAAGGTACTGATCCTGATGCTCTCTCTGGATGATTTAAGGACAGAAGTGGGTGCATGATCATGTACAAGGGTATGGCATTTGAATGATGCTTCTGTCTACCTGAGATGTGCAGCTCACACCTGTTTCATTACATTATTATTATTGTTCATTATATGATAGGGCCAGCAATAGTCACACACCACCTATGATTGAATACCACATTCTGATGTGTACTTTACAGGATAGTGTTTAATAGCTATGGTCCATGAAGAATGATGATGAGTATTAATCCCGTATTGTTACAAATGAGCATCAAACCACTCAGGATTAGTACCTTCATCAGAAACCTACCTCCTGATGAGTCGTTAGCATTGTTAGCCTCTATTGCTAATGAGTCATCAAGAGGTAGGGAGGAGGGGTATTCACAGGCAGATGCTGCTCGTTGAGCAACAACAGACAGCTACAGTTTATAAGCTTGACCCTCCCATATTCCAGTCAGAACTGACAAAGCTCCTCGGATGAGAAGAGAAACATCTTCAAGAAACCAAAGAAGTCCAGTTGCCTTCATTTGAACCCCTTGGACTACCATGACCTGGATGACTGAGAACCTTCACCAGCATATTTTCATTCTAGGTCCTCTTTAAATGATTATTGTTTCAGAATTCAGGAATTAAGGGGTAAAGAAGTTTGGTGTGTTGACATGCTTAATAACAAATAAAAATCTGACTTTGTCATTAATGACTATTTAAACCTATACATGTTAGGTAATAATGAATAATAAAAATAATAAATCACAGCTTGATACAAACATATGACCATAACAGAGCTGCATGGGAAATCCTCATCATTTGTAAAGCTTACTCTCTGGCTTTCTTAGCTCTGGTATTTGGCCAAAAGCCTGTCAGTCACGGGGAGGATAAACTGAGATTTGAAGACGGGCACAGGAGCACTGAAGCGAAGTGACAGAGGAGACCACTTTTTACCTCTTGCAGAGAGTTGTATTGATTGGCAACTCTTCTCCCGATAGCACATTTGGAGAAGATTTTCTATCACAGCACAGATGAGGAGAAAAAAGAAAGATAATCCCTACAGCAACCTCACAGGCTGTGCTGAACACATCCTTCTTAAACCTGCAGGAGCTGCCCCCTTTAGTTCCAGTGGCAGCTCCAGGGAAATGGTAAAGTGCACCGCGATGTGACAGCCACTCACAATCAGACGCGCTTAAGGACAGCCGCAATGCCAACGACAAGGTTATCAACATCTTGCACAGATTGCCACAGGCTTTTGCCTTCTTAAAGACTGCCACACTGACCTTGCACTGACCACAATCCCATTTTTTTTAGATGATCAGAAAGGAGGAAATAGGCTAATGGGTCCTCCACAGTGGTGAGATGTCTCGCTGTCACACTTCATCTAGAGTGATGCTTTAAGATTGTTTCACCACTCAGGCCGAGCAATTACTGTCCGATTCCAATCTACTCCTCAGCACCTCTATAATGAAAAATAATTAAGAGGCTGAAAATGAGTTTTCGCATGAAATAGTTTTGGTGGTGGAACACAATCGTACTTGGCAGATGGCTACGCGAGTGTGTTTTAATATAGCAAAGGTAGTAAATCACGTACCAGGAGCATTTGCCAACCTATAATGTAATTCCTGTCAGCAGGAGAGATGCTCATCAGTAAATCGCTGTCCTCTCACTGGTCATGTAGCGTTAGACATCTCTGCTCAGTCCACCAACGTGGTTAGCTGGCACTCTCTAGTGGCTAATATTCACGGGAGAAAAACAGACCGCCATCTTTCCTTTTGGTCCGGAGAACTGCACACAGACCGTGCTCAAAAACAAAAGTTCATGAGACGTCATCACGTCAGCTATCTAACGGGACTTTGCTTACTCATAATGAATATACGCTGCAGAGAATTCAGATGTTACTCAAAGGTTTCAGTCAGGGCACCAGACCAAGTCTGTCTGGACGCAGCATTTTAGAAAGAACAAAAAACTCAAGAACAAGGCCAAAAAGGCTTTCTAGTAAATCAAAGCTTGATTCACTCAGTGTGATTATTTTTGTTCATACTGCTGCTCAGGATGGAGAATAGCATTGAAGCAGAGATCCAATCTCCTGTTTCCTTTTAATTAGGAACAATTTGATGAATCTATTGAATCTAATTTCTTTTGAACTGAGCTGAAATTACAGTTAAATCTGGACCTGGTATCAATTGGATCTGGTTTTTATTCTATATAAATAAACTGAATTGAACTTAAATAAGTTTTTATTTTTGAAATACAATTGACCCAGTGCATTTAGCTGCTGTAGCTTGTGCTAAGTGATACAGACAGCTAGCATCTTGCACTGTTCTGCATTTTGCCAAAAGAGACGACATCATTGCAACATGATAAGATAAATGCAATTTGGGTCCCGTGCCAAAAGTATGTAGGTGTTGGTGGATGTTGGACAGAGGCTAATGCTACAGAATAAATCATATCTAGGTGTCAGTCACATCCCATTTAAATAATTTTGTCAAGTATTTATCAAAACATTCACACTTTTACATTTCCAAACTGCTGGACATTGCATGTTTTGGATGTGATGATTACATATTTTCAGAAGAATGCATTAAAGGATCTTTATAACTACCAGCTGTGGACAGTTAACGCTGGTTACTAACTCCCACTGTGACAGTTCCTGATCCCAGGAAAAGCTGTACTTCCCTTTGATAGAGGGTCCTCGTTCTGAAAGAACTGATGTGTTTACAGTGATCACAAGACACATATATGTAGACTGTTTTCAGATTTTACTATAAGGAATACTTCGGCTCCTTCTGAAGTGTCTTTTTGAGTAAAAGTTATAAATAATCATTGTCACTGATGTAGGTAGCCTTGATGGCCTCTGTGTGGAGAAATGTGGCTCAAAACAGCCAAAACCAGTCTGTTGCTGCCACCAACCCCAGTCTCCTAAATGTTACAGTTGTTCGTGCAGCATTATTTTAAACATTTTATGAATCTTTACAATCAGATTAGAATAAATCAGTTATTAAAGTGGAAATCTGTGGTTAACTCATTACCATAAATATCCAATTCAAGTTTCTGCTGAAGAAAATGATGCAGCGCTACGTTTACAGCTGTCTGAAAGTTTTTAAAATAACATTTAAAGATGGTAGAAACACACGTGTGTGTGTGCATGGGTGAATGACACGTTGTGTTGTAAAGTACCTTGGGGGGTTGTAGAAAAAAACTGTGAAAGTGTGGAATGAGGAATCAACAGAAATTCTGAGGGACTGTTTCCAAACCACAGACTGGGAAACCCTCTACAGCACTCATGGTGATGACCTTGACAGCCTGACCCACTGCACTGTTAGCCCTTGTTGTAATTCCTATGGTGTATTACTGTAGAATCAACAGTAAAATACCATTAAAACATGTTTGCAGTGTAGTACTGTAATATTCATGTCATTGTGAGTAAATTCAATGGCATCACATAGTTTTTACGGTATGTCACCATTTTAATGGAAACAGATGTAAAATTCTACACACTTCAGCCTTTGCTGTAATTCCCATGGTGTCTTACTGTAACATCAACAGTAAACTATCTCTGACATGTTTGCAGTGTAGTACTGTAATTTTCATGTCAGTGTGAGTAAATTTAACAAAATCACATAGTTTTAACGGTATTTCACTGTTTTAATGGAAATAGATGTAAAATACTGCAGATATAACTATTGGGAATTATTCTGACATTATTCAGTCAACATCATTTGGACATCTTTGGTTTTTCACTGTAGACCTCAAAGAAATGACTCAAATCTTTCAGACTGCACTACAAAAACCATTCTTTGTGAAATCAGTAAGATAGATAAACTACACTATGTACTATGATGTTCAACTAAAAGAGAATAAGCTACAATATAAAGTATTTTTCATTGAGCTATCATAATAATACATGTAGGAATTTCTTAAAACAAATTGGAAATATTTTAATTATAGTTTCATAAAAAAAAGATCGAAGACTTTAACTGAGCCTAAAGTCAAAAAATCCTTTCAGATGATCAAAATAACATCAATGCAGATCTATCAGTCCTGACTGTCTAAATATCAATGATCAATATCTGCCTAGTGCCATTTGTATAAATGTCAGATTTTTATCTGACACTGAGAGATGCTGGCTAACTCATGCCTCATGCACCGTATGACTGCAGGTAGCCAATGAGTGTTGAACACAAGGAGCTGAGACCAGTGAACCACCACTTTATTATGAACAGTGGAACAGCACAGTGGTCCCGTTCCTTGGACCGCCCTCCTCACGTATGGTGCCACCATGACAACAACAAATATCTCCACCTTTGCAACACTCAACAAAGCAATAACTAAGAACAACACAACCCCTCACAATAAACATGCATAAACACACCAGAATAGAACATAATACCTAAAAAGATAGCTACCCACAATGCATCTTGCCCACTGCAGCTTTCGCAGTGTGCGGGGTCATACCTTGTGAGGTAGGCAATGTGTGACAAACAGTAGAAGTGTTAGCTTTAAAGAAACCACACCTTGAACCTTTTACAGTTCATAAAGACTCCTCCTGCTGCAAGAAGCATATGGCTGCAGGTTCACTCTTCTATTGCTTTTGAGACGGCGCCGCCCCCTTATAGCAATCCAAGATGGAGGACGATCAGAGAGTAAGTTATGAATGTGAAGCACATTATTTGTTTCATAATTCAAAGTATCTTTTCTACCAAATCGTCAAGTTAAATATGACAACAAAACATTTTATTGCGTTTAGTTTAAAGTGAGTTGATGTCATTTATCACCACATGCAGGCCAAGCTAGGAGTTCATTTAGCTTAGTGGAAAGGACTGGTCTGTATCTATGATCTGAACTAATTAGATTCACACTTTGACAAATTAAAGAAAGAATTACATTAATTGTGGATGATGTGACAGAAAAGCTTATAGGCCAATATTTTCATAAAAGTATGAAATTGTTCTTATTTCCTGAAATAAATAAAACAGTAGGTTTCCTTTATGCTAAATGTTATTTTTATTACATACAAAGGCAAAAGTTAAAGAAAGAAGCTGTGTTGAAATGGTAGGTAAGGCTGTTAATGTAAATATAAACTGAATTGAGTTTGCTGTAGAACATTACAGTTAGAGTTTTTCATGTATGTGGTTAATATCTTTTTTTTTCTCTGCAGACCACCCCTCCCCCCCACCATGGCCTACCAGGACCATCCACACCATAAACAGCAATAATGCAGACCAGCTGCTGGGTTTTAAACAAAAAGAGTTTTACTTTAATAAGGTTTATACATCATTTCAGAGGTCCACTGCATTTTTCTCCATTTACAGTTTGTTTTTAAAGATAAATGAAGATGAACTTCATTGATCCCAATGGAAAATGAATGTCTAGCAGCTCCTCCAGCACATGTAGAAGATTTAAAAGCCGCAGACACGAAGGATTTGCTGATATCTCCAATCTGCATTAGATTGAGTAGCCATGTATCACCACCACTGTTATCGGGTTGTTTCTAAAGGTGTGCTTTACAAAATATCATTATGTGTAAATGTATGTGAAGGAACGCAAAAACACTTGTTTCAGTTAGACGTAAGAAGACTTAGTTATTTAGTAGTTTGATGTGGTAAACTCTACCAGAAATTAAGTCATTGTTATGTGGCTGTAATAACATTCTGACTTTTAAATTTCTAACTTCTAATGTCTACCTTTTGACAGTGAAGTAATAGGCATGTTTTGAATCTGCAGGTGCAGTTGAACAGTCATCCTTCAGAGGGCGCTGTCTCAAAAACAGAAGCGTGAATTTGCAGCAGGCGTGAATCTGCGGTTTCCGGGTCTGCATGATGAGCTCTGTGGCTGCAAGCATACGGCTGCAAGTACACCTGGCTGCAGCCGCAGCTGCCTGATTCCGTCGCATGGCCCCGCGCAGGTGCAGTTCATCACTTTTACCTGACTCAACACAGGTGCCCGGAGACTAACAGCCCGGATATTTCCTTTCAAAACAACAGCGGAAAGAGTTTGCATGATTGTTCAATAAAGCTTGGTACAAAAAAAAAACTACCGAAAGAACACACAATCGCTGTGTTGCACTTTTAAAACTAGAAGAAATAAACATCTACACTTGTTTTCCTTATAGGCAAGGCAAGTCAAGGCAGCTTTATTTATATAGCGCATTTCCTACCCGAAGGCAACTCAAAGCGCTTATAGGACAGATTAGCCTGGTAAGAATCTCACTGCTTGTTTTAGCTTTTAAATGGATCTGATTTTCATGCAATTGCTGCAAGATGGACACAGAAAGTGGAGACTAGCTTAGTTAACGTTTCCCGAATGTTTCTAAACCTGAAAGGTGATTTATTAGCCACAACTGCTGCACATGCTTAAAGCTGTTAATTGTGCAGTCATTGTTTCCAGGTGAGGGTAGGTGATGGTAGGTGGGTATGAGCGTTTTAGCTGGAGCTAGTGCTCCACCTGTGAGAGTAAAACTGTAAGGCTTGTTTGTGGAATTCAGACATGAATTCTGATCGCTTTAAAGCTGGGCAGGACACGTGGGGAAGATAATTTGACAAATAGCGGTGGAAGCTGGAGTTGAATCTACAACATCTGGGTTTTTAGGGTTTTTCTGCAGAGCCAGATTAATCCCGATGCCTGTGTTACCCCGAGGTTCTACTGATGATAATAAAGAATAAATTTGATGTGAATGAGGTTTTGTAATGATTTTATGTTGCAGAATAAACGAGTGTTGCTTTTATTCATTTAGGTAGGACTTTTGGACTGCCCCCTGCTGGATGGTGAGTGTAATCATTCAACTGGACAAAGAGAACTTTTGCTGAAGCATCAGTCTTCTTTGGGCCATTTTATGTACTGAACCTGGAATACCAAGAGGCGGCATGTGCAACATTGGAACTAATTCAGAGGTATGTTGGAACATTTGCATGATTAGTGTTAGATGATGACTGAATTATCAAGTTAGTAATTTCTCCTCACAACACAACGTTCCTAGCGTGGCAAGCCATCCTATATATGTGAATATATAGTCTGGCCATGAACCATTGACGGCTCTCAGTCATGAGGGGCGATCTACGGTTGTCTTTCAAAATGTCAGCACGCAACTGGATAGCGCTAGGACCAATCAGAGTGACGAACAACGTGACGTAATCACAGCGACGGAAAAGCGGGAGGCAGCTATGGCGTCTAACATCAATGATTTCTGTCGTTTTTGTATGAAAAACACGTGAATATCAGGTGTACTGGGACATTGCACTACTTAGTTTGATAAAAATAAGAAGCCGCTAAGTATATCAGACAGACTTACGCACGTTGGAGTCTAAATAATCCAATGTTGATGACAAAGCCGTTTCAAACGAACGTGTTTCCTGAGTTGCCGCCATGTTGCTTGGGTTCGCGGCCGCAGCGCTGACGTCATCGGCTACTCCCGCTCTGTGATTGGCCCAAAATATAGAGTGGTCTGCTGGGGTGTAGGCAGCTCTGACCGAGACAGAAAGAGACTGAACAAGCTAGCTACCAAAGCTAGCTCGGTTCTGGGCTGCCCACTGGATTCTGTTGAGGAGACGTGTGAAAGGAGGATGCTGGGGAAGATGACCTCCATCTTAAGGAACCCCTCCCACTCACTGAACTCCACTGTGGAGGTCATGGACAGCTCCTCCAGAGGTAGACTGAGACATCCCAGATGTAAAACTGAGCACTATCGTAGATCCTTCATCCCCTCTGCAGTAAGAGTGTATAACTCCTCAGTTTAAGCTGTACTGGTATCATCCTGGTACACAATAACACCAATGCAATATTCAGGATGTGTTCTATACTTGTGCAATACCAGATTCACATTGTTGTCTATGTCTCTTACAGTATGCTGCATAGTGTTGGTACCAAGTTTGTTTTCATCTTTTACTTGTGGTTTTTTTAGTGATCTAAGATTACAATACTAGATTACTGCCAATGTATATATACATGTATCCTTGTTTTTTTTTAGCTTTCTTCTAATTACCCTTTGAGTGATGGTGCTGATGTGACAAGTGAATTTCCCCACTGTGGGATCAATAAAGTCTATTCTATTCTATTCTATTCTAGAACTCTAGGAGGCGCTATATCAAATACAAGCCATTTACCATTTACACTTGGGTCTTGGATGCTGTTCTTCTCAAAAAAAGGGGTCAATCATCTACTTCAGGTAAGATAGTCAATAGTTATATTAGTCTATATGGTGTAAAACTATGATAGTCAATAGTTATATTAAAATGGTAGAGAAAAATCACCAGGTGCATGTTTCGAATGTATTGGATTAAAAAGAATGGTGTCTGTCTTGTTTTCATTGAGGCAAAGAAAATTCTCTGACAGCCAACATTTAACTGCAGAGATTTAGTCATTAAAAAGACGAGTTGAATCTGGTTTATCTAAAGCCAAATAAATCTGGCAGTCGTCTGTGTAAATGTGGTAACCAATCACAAGGTTTGCTAAAATCATTCCCAAAGACAGCAGATAAATTGAGAAAAGTAGTGGGCCCAGTAACGAACCCTGAGGCTCACCCCAGCGAAGTGGAATAGATGGAGATGAAGAGTTGCCAATGTGGACACTAAATTGCCTGTCTGACAAATAGGACCTAAACCAACAAAGTGGGACCCCTTTAACTCCTGCCCACAACTCCAGCCTCCTAAGTAATATATTGTGGTCATAATCTTCAGTAGCATGAGCAGCCAGAATGCTTTCTCAGCCAGGAGGCCCAGCCTAGCTGGTTTGGGGAATTTCCGCTCCTTCCTTTTGGGCTGCTTGTCCTGCTCTTACTACATGTGATCTCTGGAATGGAAGCTGGAAGTCCTTTATAACTGTGGTGGTGTGCGCTCGGCCGCGGGGGAGAGGGAGACGAGTGACGTGGCAGACGCGTTAGCCACGGCAGAAGCGACAGCACTGGAGCGAGAAGACAGCTGCTGCAAATGACTGATCAGACCCGTTCTTTCAAAGCACACAGAGAGGGCCCTCTAAGCCCTGAGAGACTGTAGGAAGCAGCAGAAACAGTAAATAAAACTTACGGATGGTTGAAATCTGCCTTGTTCATGCGTGTGGGCTACTGTAGCTGCAATACCTCTGAACTGTGTGGTGCTAAGGACTAATAGTTTTACACATTGAGGCTTTAAATGACATTTGAAGTTCTGATTTATCTCACTAAATGACTACCTGTGATTTACACACTGTTTTATCCTTTAGCAGACTGATTTACAACCCTTCGTGTTTCCCCTCCACCTATCAGATCTGTAGCTGTCTTCTAATGATTGTCTAATTAAATGATTATAACACAGATGCTAGATTCTGAGTTGCTTTTAAAATCTTCCTTCTGTTGGATCCAGAAAACTAATGACAGCAGGTCTGGAGATGAAAGTGAAGCTGAAACCTGAGTAAACTGGGAGAATGGAGGCACTGACTTTATTTGGTGGCTGACTGGGCATCAACTGAAGGAAATATTAGGTCCTCTTCTCATCCGTCACACCTTTGACATCTCTCCTTGAGATAAATGGACACCTTGACTTGAGGGAGAGTAAACTGTGTGCTGTTCTCAGTGGGCGGTGAGCATGAGACAAACAGGAAGCGGTCTGCTGACAGAGCTGACAGCGACATCACTCCTCATCCTCTTCTCTCCCTGTGGCCCACAGGTGAAGATCTAACGACCTCTTTCTTTAAAAAGCCACAAAGTTAGGAGGCAGTCCAACTGTTGGCAGTAGAAACTCGTGGGACACCACAAGTGTTTTTTCAATTTACCAACTCCTACCCTACTTGTCTGCAACAAGACAAAGAGATGAAGATCATGCACCTTTACATGATGCATGTTCCCCCGGTTCCACGTAGCCATCAGGTTAACCAATCAGCTACATGAGCGCGGTAGTACTGTGGACAGGGGAACCTGCTAGCTTTACCTGGATGATACAAGAATAAATACAGATGTTAAACGGTGATGTCTCCACTTGGCAGTAACTTTGTAAATATAAAATAATTCTTACATTCTTTGTATCAAAAAGACACCAATAAACACCAAACACATCTGAAGTACACTGAACACAGCTCAAAGTCAGCTTTTAGTGAAAACAGTTATCGAATATGTTAACAAAATAAATTCAGCACTATAACTACATCATTTACTACATGGGTTCAGATCACCTTTTAGTGTTAGTACAGTTTTGAAATGATTAATATAACAGAAATGCTTTATGTAAACCCAGCAAATTAAAATATGTGCGTATATAACTTTTCTTTGCAGGCCTGAGTTGTTGCTGGAGAGGACTCAAAACGAAATGGTTGTTTCACTTGATGGATCGGATGATAGACCATGTGGTGTCAGAGAGGCATGTCTGAAAGCAAACGGCTCAGGGGCAACAATCCTGCACCAACCGTTTCCTCACGGAGAAGCTGAAGTTTATTAGCCTGGCAAGCCATCCTATATATGTGAATATGTAGTCTGGCCACGACCCATTGACGGCTCTCAGTCGTGAGGCGGGATCTATGGTTGTCTTTCAAAATGTCAGCACGCAATTGGATAGCACTAGGACCAATCAGAGTAACGAACAACGTGACGTAATCACGGCGACGGAAAAGAGGGAGACATTATTGCCGTCTAACATCAATGATTTCTGTCGTTTTTGTATAAAAACGTGAATATCAGGTGTACTGGGACATTGCACTACTTTGTTTGATAAAAATAAGAAGCTGCTAAGTATAGCCGACCAAACTCTGCAAAGCAAGAATTTGGTCTAGTTCACTAGGCTAGAAGTTTATGGTTTCAGCCAGACAAGAACCCCGTCCAGGTCCTTCTAGTCTCCTTAACATCAGAGTCTATTCACTCTTCATTTTGAGTCTAAGAGCTTTACTAGCCGGTAGAAAATAACAATACACAGTGCTTAAATTACAAAAAAATAAGTGCTGGTACTTAGAACGTAGAAAAATATCAGGGGGGTTGTGGCCCTCCCCATTACTAAATGACTGTATCATAAAACGCCATTTAGGTTTCCAACTTAGGCACAGATCTAATGAACGGTCTTTTTCAACATTGGCAGAAGCCTTTTGCAGATGCACACATCTTCTTTTTCTACCTATCATGAGAAAACTTTCTATTTCCGTGTGCGTTTTGATGCCGTGAAAATTTTTTATTTGGTTCCATCTGTTGTAGGCATCACCTAAACTCACTCTGGTTTTAGATCTTTTCTGGTCGCTCCTCTTCTGAGAAGGATAACGACATCTTCTGGGCTCAGAAGCAGCTGCTTGACTTGCCGAATCTGCCATTTTCCACAGAACCAGCCTCACTGTGCCGAGCGGACTGTTTATCGTATTTGGCAACCTGCAATGGTGCCCTCTAGTGGCTGGTAGATGTAAACATAAACCTAGTGTCATGCTCGTAAAAATAAATATTTGATTATTTTTTAATTAAAATATAGCTTTAAAAGGAAATACTGTAGCTTCATTCTGCACACCTCTAAACGCCCCGTGGAGGAATTATTTTAAAAAATATAGCTTTTTATTAAATTGTTCCAAATTCAACGTTTAAAGCACTGACAACATGAGGAGCCAAAATAATAAATGTTTAAATCCCCCCAGCATGCTAACATGCTAATTACCCCAAGCATTCTCAGAACTCCAATACATGGAGCCTGAGACACTTTCATCCTGACCTCACACACACACACACACACACACACACACACACACACACACACACACACACACACACACACACACACACACACGCACACAAACACACATGCACACACACACATACACACTCACGCACACATGCACACACACTCACACACACACACACATACGCACTCACGCACACATGCACACACACTCACACACACACACACACTCACACACACACACACACAGTGCTAGCAAATGTCTGACTCTATTTTCCCGTCAAATTTAAGAGTTAATTTTCTTGCATATTCCTCTTTCCTGTGTAAGATAACATCCCAGTTATAATGGATGTCTTTAATTGTGGGAAATTGTTTATTTTTTTGTAAATGTAGGACTTTTTGACAGAGTGGTTTCTTGTAAATTAATTAAATGAATCTTGGACTTTCTGAGGCTTTTGCAGAAACGTACTCCTCCATATTAATGTGTTTTTCTTTTATTTACAATGGTCCCAGTCCTCCATACCAATCAAATGTCTTTAAATAAAAACAAAAGTATTCTCTTATTTTGTTTATTAACCCGTTCTCATCACTCCTGTTTGTGGCAAACTGAATGTAAAACTAGACATATATTTCCTTTACTTAGCAGACCTTATCTATCTCTGAACCTCACATTAAACCTGAGAGCGCTGCATTCTTCTTTATAACAATAATAACACAAACACAAGGCCTTCTGCATCATTCTCAATGTCTTCACCACAGCTCTGGACTAAAATACTCAAACATGTTTAATGAGCTAAATCAGTGGTTCTCAATTACTTTTGGTGAAGCCCCCCCTAGGGTACATAGATTTTTTCGCGACCCCCCCCCCTCCCCCCGCGGGGTAATGTGCGAGCGGGGGGGGGGGGGGGGGGGGGGGGGCTACTTTGAATTGGCCCCCAAAACGCCTAGAAACGGCCCTGGGTGTGGGATTGAGTTTTGAAGGTGACTAGAATTGTATCAAATAAATAAATATTACATGCTTATAAGTTATTGCTTTATAAAGTTACAAACGTGTAGTGGGATAAATCTACCTGCATTTTCCTTTTCAAGCACTTTGTTTTATTTTTTTATGCAACCATGTTCCTGTCTGTATTTTAGCTGCATCTCCTCTCAATCCTCCAGAAAAACTGCTGCCTGGCTTCATTTTTCACGATTTAAGCAGATCAAAGAGATCTGTCAAAAATAGCAGAGTGCGCTGCGCTCGCTGCTGCGCCAGTGAGGTAAAGTCGCAGAAGCTCGGGTGATGGACCGCAGCAGCGGAGCGTCAGACACAAATAAAAGACAGAAAATTGTTGTATTTTAATTCCAGAACTTGACATTTTGTCCAGACAGACCTCTGAATCCCTCTGTCAGCGCTTCTCTTCAGCGCTCCTCACATGACATTTCCGCACAGGCAGGTGACCAGTTCACGCGGAGCACAATGTGCGCTCGGGCGGCAGCAGGAATGTTAATTCAAGTGAAATCGTTTAATTGTGTTGTTTATATGTTACTGGGGAACTCTGGTCAGCTTGTGTGGGATAAATATTAATGAAAAAAGAATGGATATTTAACGGTTTTATTGAATATTTATTATTATTTTAAAAATAAGCGAAAATAGATCAAGCTGCCTCTGGCTGCGAACAAATGATTTTTTCCATTTCTCATATAAGAAAGAAAGGAAGTTATGTTCAGAAAAAACATTTTATTTAAATAAAATCAAACAGTGGTGCAGGGCACCTCAGGGAAACAAAGATGAGGCATCTTTTTAACATGACCATGTTCAATAGGGCTGTTTATACGTCACTACCAAACAAAAAATATATATGAAACAAAAAGTAAGAAAAATCTAAATTTCTCTTCCATGGAACATTTGCACTGCTCCATTAAATAAAATCCATGTTTGGACTTTTTCTGTGTTCACAAATCAGTCCGTACATGTATTGTGGAATCTGTTTTACTCTCCGTTGGGGAAGCTCCGAGCAGGGTGGGGGGAGGGGTTGGGGGGGTCAGGTGCGGTGCGCCGCGCCCCCCCTGCTCCTCCTCCGCGCCCCCCAAGGGGGGCGCGCCCCACTAATTGAGAACCACTGAGCTAAATGAACTTATAGCACATTTTAGACTGAACTAAATAAAAACACCAGACTGTGTGGCTCTGTTCGCTGTGCCTGAGACTGGAGGAATCACGGAGACTCTGCTGCTTGGCACCGAGAGAAGAATCCATCACAAAGCTGCGGGGTTAATGGTTCTTCAACTCCTACCAAATCAGCAGAACTCTGCTTCTCCCCTCATTCTGGACTAAGTGCCCCAGGGTCAGAGGTCAGACAAACCGGTGTCTCCGCCTATTGCTGCAGTGCCTCGCTTTAACCCAGATTGACATAAACACAGAAGAGCTGCTCCTGCTGGTGCTGTGCAGCTTCACGGTGTTCGTGCAGGCCACCAACACCAGCACACCAAAAGTAATGTAGTCAGTTCACTTTATTGTTATAAATCCACATTACAGCACCAGAGCTGGTAACACTGGCAGCTCTCATCTAAAATTATTTGTAAAGGACAAAAATACAAATCAGACAACCCTTTAAAGGTGTGGTTCACCCAAAAACATTTTTCAGTTATTATTTCTGATTCTAATGGGTCACTCTGAGTTTTCATGCAGGCTGAACATGAAAATAGTCTCCTCCACCTATCTCATGCATTAGCTTCTGATAGAAAATAGACTCTAGGTGAAACTCTAGGATTAGAAAATCCTGACAGATCTACGTCACACTGTCACTGAACATTCATGGACTCACCCATCTGGACTCACGACGGGGAAGGCTGTTGTTGGTTTAGCGTCCAGGAAACAGCAGAGAACGTCTGGGCTAGTAGAAGCTAACCGTTAGCATTAGCAACTCCACCACACAGCAGAACTCCTCCAGGCTTGTGTTATTTGTGGAGATAAAACATCAACGTTGCAGAGCAGACAGAGTCAGTGGTAGAGTCGTGTTGCTGTTAGCCAATCAGAGGACAGATGTCCACATATCAGGAAATAGGTCTCAAAATCCCGTCGTGTTCAGCTCAACTCTGATGTGGCTCACTTCTTAGTCCTGAAATTGGTGCACCGGAGCTTTGTTTCCCCAGAGTACGACTTACAAGCATTAGTTCCTACTAGAGACCAGTGCACATGTGTTGATGAAACAAGTGAACCACACCAAGAAAAATTGGTGTCTCACAACTGGCACCACGGCACTACAACTGCTACTAAAACTATTAATCCCAGCCAGCACACATTGGTGGGCCCCATATGGGATCTATATGGGCAAGCCATATGGGTCCCAATAGGGTTTGTCTGCGGTTTCCACGGTGGCCCCATGGGGGTTTGCCCAGAGAGATTTTTGCCCACATAGATTTTAACAGGCCCTACATGGGTTTTCAGATGGTTTGACTCAAACACATGCAAACCCCTGTGGGGTTACACAAGGGCAAGCCGTTTTAACATTTATTCAACAATCGGACCTCTGATTAATTCCTATTTTATATAGCAATAATTTAATTTATCCTAGTACTAATTGTATTCTTACTAGTCAAAAATGCTAATGAAGAGATCAACAACTATTTGATACTAGTAGAAATTCTAATGAAGGATATCCATAATAACAACTGCACTAGTAGGAATTAAGTTTGAGATATCTCAGGGTCTATAAGAATTTAAGGTGGCCGTTTTAACATTTATTAAGCAGAATGGATATGTATTCCAGATATCTATAATTATGTTGTTCCTAGTAGAAATGAATATTCCAGATATCCATAATAGCATTCCTACTATACACAATGAACATTGTGGATAGGAGAACCTGAATTCTTCCTAGGAGGAACTCTCATTTTAGATAGCTCTAACTCAGTTATTACTAGTAAAAACTCTTATTTCAGATAGGTACAATTAAAACTCTATTCCTGCTGTCTGTAATTTTATTTTGGATATCCACATCTACATCTATACTAGTACAATTTTAATTTTAGATAGGCAGAACTACAATCTTCCCAGGAACAAATATTTTCTTACTATCTATTTTGATATTGTTGCTGTCCTTTTTCATTCCTCCTGTCCATACTGCTGTTTTAGAGAGCCTGAAAGTGTCATCAACAAGTTTCTCCGAGGAAGAATTCAGTGTCTCCTATCCACAATGTTCATTGTTACTAGGAAGAATGTAATTGCAGATAGGAGGCGCTATAAGCCCAATACACATGAATGGGAAATGTGACGTCACTTGTCCTAGGAAGATTTACATTTCAGATATCCACAATGTTCATTGTTACTAGGAAGAATGTAATTGTGGATGTCTGGAGTACATATCCAATCCACTTATTAAATGTTAAAATGGCACCTAAACCTTTATTGTTTTTCCTCCTAGTATAATTGTTACTGATATCTTACATGTTACTAGTAAAAATACCATTCTGACCAGTAAAGATGGCATTCTTACTAGCAAGAATTTCATTTTCACCATCAAGAATGCTATTTTGACTAGGAAGAATCTATTTATAGATATATAAAATATAATTCCAGATAGTATGTGAGCATATTTTATGTTAAAATGGCCACCCAATAACATCTCACCAGATATCCTGAAAATCTTTTTAGATATCTAAAAATACATTGTTGCTAGTCATAAATGTAATTGCTGATATCGCAAAGTGTTTTTAACTAGTTCAAATATAAATGAAGGATATCCAAAATACAATTGTTACTAGAATAAATGTAGGCTTGGATATCCAAAATAAAATTACAGACAGCAGGAATAGAGTTTTAATTGTACCTATCTGAAATAAGAGTTTTTACTAGTAATAACTGAGTTAGAGCTATCTAAAATGAGAGTTTCTCCTAGGAAGAATTCAGTGTCTCCTATCCACAATGTTCATTCTTACTAGGAATAATGTAATTGTGGATAGGAGGCGCTAAAAACCCAATACACATGAATGGGAAATGTGACGTCATTTGTCCTAGGAAGAATTACATTTCAGATATCTGAAATGTTCATTGTGGATAGTAAGAATGTTATTATGGATATCTGGAACACATATCCAGTCTGCTTAATAAATGTTAAAACGGCTTGCCACGGTTACACTGTAGTGTAAAGCACTTTGGAGTCCTCTGACTCTGAAAGGTTCTATACTGTACAAGTGCGGGCCATTTATCATTTAAGAGAAATCATGTTTTGACTTTGTCAAGACAATCTAAGCCCAAATGCAGATCTTCCAAGGTTCACCGCCATTTAAAAATGAGCAAAACTTCAGAAACACCTATCTTCAATTTCATATGACACCCATGTTTGGGCAGAAACTCCGACTGGATGTTGCACAGATGCACGAGGAGTGGTGATACTTACAACCACAGAATTCCATGTGACGTAAAACCAGTGGTGTAATGATTCTATAAATAACGACACAACAGTGGTGACATTTAGCAGTTTTAAAGCCATACTATGCAACTTTTTCATATTTTTAAATCATTTTCTTGAGCCAGTATGTGCTAAAATGAGCCTTTACAGCAGTGGTTCTCACCCCTGGTCCTGGAGGGCTGGTATCCAGCACGTTTTAGTTTTAACACACCTGATTTCAATCAGCATGCCTGACATGCCTGGTGCTGCAGTCTGCTTCCAGCATGTTTTAGATCATGAACACAGCTGATGTGTTTGATTTAGTGATGAACCGCTCCTGTAGACACTAATGAAGGCTGAGGAGACATTTCAGCAGTTAGATTAAGGTGTTAAAAAGACCAACGTACAGCGAGGAGATAAGTTTCACTTTTGATTTCGCTAACGGACACTAGGGGGTGCTAAAAACAAGCCAAAACTGCCTAGTGTTCCTTTAAGAAATCATCATCCTGGTTTGGATGTGGGCCCATTAGAACTGTGGTGTAAGCTCACCAGGAGTACGTGAAACCACGGCTTTTCTAGAAGCTTCCCAGAACATCTGAGTTACACAGGAACTACACCTGTGCCTTTCCTCCTCCTCCTCCTCCTCCTCCTCCTCGTGTTTGCTATGAAGAGTCTAAATTCATTTGATGGATAAATAAATTGAATGTGATTCATCTGTGACATGCAGCCTCACACGTTCTGTGTGGACCACTTGTGAGCATGCTCAGTTCAGCGGGCAGATGCAGTACTTCCTCTTGTGTCACTAGAAATACTTTTCCTCTTGAGAATACTCAGAGAAAAAGGTTCTGGCTCTAATTGCTCATGCTGTGAGTATTTATTACAGCTGAAAGGTCTCATTTTAGCTTCAAACTAAAATATGAGACCATTTTAACTTGTTGCTAAAAATAAGCTGAGCTGAGCTTTCCTGCACTGTGATATTTGCATCTCGTGCCACACTAATAACACAGCCCAACACTTTGCTGTATCTTGTGTGTCAGATGGAAATATGTCTTACCTTTTGTCTTGGCGTTTCATCATGAGCAGCTATTCTCTCTCACCCACAAGAAGCGAGCAATGCTTTGTTAATTATTAAGTCAAACTCCTTGCAGCAATGACTGGAGCCACACTTTGTGACTTACTGAAGCCCACCTGCCTGTGATTATAAAGACCTGCCATTTAGTACAGCAGTCCATCTTGATCTTTGATTTTCTTGTCAGACGCTATTAAAGCAGCCGCTGGTCGTCCACAGGGCTCCGGCTCAGCGTGGGCTTTAACAACAAAGAAATCCAACAGGATCCTCAGAACCGTGCACAGATGTAAGCGCACGTTCGGTGTGCCTTTCATAGAAATGCATTATTCTGTTTTTCAAAATCTGAATCTCCTCCAATAACCATCAGTTTGTGTTTTAATGAAAGTTTAGATTATTGGCATTTAACATGCATGTAATTATGTATTATTACCACAATCCATGGAAGGTTGTTTACAACATTAATCAAACCAGTGAACTCTGTAGAGCTGAACAATCCTCAAGACATTTGTGTAAAATTACAATTAGACTATTCTGGCTGGGAAACATTTCTCATAGAAAGTTTATAATAATAAATAATCTCACAAATCTCTGGAAGACATCTTTGGTAAATGCAATACTGTTCATTTTTTCGGATATTTACATTTAAACTTTAAAAATAAAGATCTTCAGTTTCCGTTTGAACTTGATTTTTTCAGAAACTAGTCTTTTTTTTGTCCTGTGTTTAGATCATAGACCAACGTACCCACAATGCTCTGGCTCAGCTCGGAGTTTAGATTTTCTATTTTGCTTTCTTGTATCAAATTGCTTTGTGGATTTTTGCTCTTTGTCGCCCTCTAGAGGCTTGCTGCGTAACGTCACTGTCGTAACATTAAATCTCTCTCTGGGGCATAAGAGGCATGTTTACATTCCTAATGTCAGGCAAAACAAGGAAAACAAACTTTTCCACCTCCACACATTGAATAAATAGTTTTATCAGGACTGTATAACAACTTTATGCCCGACCAAACACAATAACCCTGGTGAAATTATTTATTACTTACCTAGCCATTAGCAGCACGGCTAGGTCAGAGTTCGTAGTTAATGCTGTTCTTTCTAAAAGAGCTCTCCAGCGAGGAAAAGACGGCCCAATAATAACTCTGGTCTTTGCTCTTGATCTATCACGTTCTCCTTTTCTTTTCCTAGATTCCTCTGATAAGGGATTTCTAGCTTTCTATGATGGATCTGCCACTGCTAAACGGCGAGTCTACGTTATACAATTATGGCAAGCCACAGGGATAAAAAAATTGCGTGCTCTAAACTCGCAATAAGTCTGCCAAAACGCTCGTTCAAGACGTGCATTTTGGCGGACATAATGCTCGCTTTTAGAACACGTGAGTTTTTGCCCCCTTTGGCGTCAAAACGCGAGTTAAAGACACACATTTTGGCGGACATAATGCACGTTTAAAACATTTTTTTATCCCTTTGGCTTGCCATATGTTACCGTAAAGCAACACCCAGTCAGTACTTCCGGTAGCGACCCGAGCTCAAAAACTGTATAGCGCGGTAAACAGACGTGGGACCCCCCAACAGTATCACAGGTATGAAAATTAACATAATAGATGATAGTATGACGCCAAAACTTTACAAAAAAGCATAATCTTAAGGTGTAAAAGTTGCAGAGTGTTACATTAAATGAGTTAAGCTGTCTTAACACTTTTCATTATTTTGTTTTTTATATAAATGTGTCCACAAATGCTTTTTATTGGAGTTTGTTGGTTCTAGATCTGCAGGGTCCATTCTGTCTCTGACTGAAGTCCAGGACAGACCCAGATACCTCTCGGTTCATTTTTTTTCTGAAGATGGGACGTCCAGAAAACACTTTAACCTTCTACTGTTACTTTTAACTTTATTTCAGTAGTAATCTTAAGAGCATGAGTCAGTAGTTTCAATTAAACTTGATTTATGTAGCAAGCATGGTACAGAGAAAAACAAACAGGTATGGACTCCCTGAATCACCTCCAAAAAGTAAAGAACAGTAAACTACACCATTTTAAATATCCTATGCTAGGCCCCACCCACTTACCTTATATATGTGAAAAGATGGTTTTGACCAATCCCATTCTACATACAGAGATGTGATTCTGATTGTGGGTGATGTAACGTGTTGTAGGTGGTTACTTTGAATGAATCCTCAATAAAATATAAAGGTATTCAACAAGAGGTGATATTCCATATAAATATGAATTATCACTATTATTGAACCTTTAATATTGGATTGATGATGAAAATAGGTCCTTTGGGTATGCCAGGGAAACAACACTTTATAATAATTTGACAAGGAGGCAAAAATATAGTTTATAAAAATCCATTTATTACTGTATGTCTACTACTAATGATGATGCTGTTTCCTTAGGTTTAACAAATTATCAAATTAATAAAATTAATAATAACCATTCAATGACAGTGCAGAGGTACGTTACCTGTGTGTATGGAGGTTTCTTGGCGATCTGGCTGGTATGGAAGTTTCCTCGTCACGCAAGGAATTTTACTTCTGGAGGTCACAGGCCGTATTCCTCTGACTCCGCATCAGCTGGTCAGAGATCACCTCCCGGGCTGCAGGTGGACCGTTTCACGGCTAATGAGTTGGATGTAAATTGCAGATGAGAATTGGTTGATTCAAAAGAGATGGTTCTTTATGCTGCTAAAATTATTCCACTGGAAAGTCTGGCTTGACTCCCCATAGGGTGATAAATTTGCGTAAGCTGTGAGCTTTTGCAGGAACATGACTTGTAGAGAAAATGCCACCACTTTTAATGTTAGTTGTTTATAACTTTTGGTAAATCAGAATCTAACAAGTGTAAATGGGCGTTTACCAAAGAGTCCTCAGACGTCATCTTTCCTTAGACACTTAGAAAAGACTTATTCCTTAATCTGTTAAGTAAATAGGTTAAACATTCATTTATTAATAAAGTAATATTAACATATGAATATACTGATAATAAACCATTATTAAATCCATCAAGTAGACTCATTTGTGGTATTTACGATCTGATATAAGAAAAAACAAAGATATTGATTCATTCATTGCTGTAAAGCAGTCAAGACATTAAATATACTTTAGATAAAACATTCCTTGTAGATAGAACAGAATATGATTGTAATTAACCAGTAAAGTGAAAGAAATCATTTTATGAGACAAAAATAAGATTCTTTTATTAAAGCTAAGAGTCCCGTCACCATCTGGAAGACCTTGTACTCTGCAGACACGGGTAAACAGAGGCAGGAACCCAGCTTGTTATGACAAACACCCAGATGACAAGCGTGTAGAGACGATCAACAGGGCCATTGTTTTGGTATGAAGAAACACACTGCTGGACACTGCATGTCTGATGACCTTTAGGCATTAGATGGTCTTTACCTCCCTTATGGAAAAAGCACATGCTTTCACATAGGAAAAATCACATGAGAACACATGTGAAAACCACTTTGCCCATGTGAAATTTAACATGATAGAACATGTTTAAAAACATGTGACAAATGTGAAATACATGTGACCGCCTGTGTTTTGAACACGTTTCCCGTGTGTATTTGGAACATTTTTATGGTAAAAACATGTGAAATCTATGGATTTTCCCATGTGAAATATATGTGGCCACCTGTGTTTTGAACACATTTCCCATGTGTATTTGGAACATTTTTATGGTAAACACATGTGAAAACTGTGAACATTCCCATGTGAATCACATGGGATATATTGTAAACCACATGTGAAACGAATGTTACATCCCATATAAAACATATGGGATTACTAGTGAAAGATTTGTTAAACCCATGTGTTGTCCATGTGAAACCTATATGATTACATGTTAAAAATCTGTCAAACCCATACAAAACTATGTGACTGATGTGGAGCCGCCAACAATGCTCCACCCTAGATCTGTCTGGATTGCAAATGGCTCGTTGTCTTTTCCAAGTAGAACCTGTTTTGGAGCTAGAGTTCTGGGACAGTTGGGAAAGTCCAACATCACAGCTCAGTAGAGGAAGTACTTAATCAACAATCTGACAGATAGAGCCATTGCTTTGCCTTTTCATTCGTGGGTATGTTGTCATAGTTAAATGGGATATAGTCCTTTGTGTAAGAGGGTGGAAGGTCAATGTGAACCTCTCACACGTAACCCTTCTACTCTGACTTTTGACAATCATGTGAACTCCCAGCATTGTGGTTAGTTTTAGCTTTACTGGATGGGAGTCTGCTTGTAGCTGGTTGATTAATTCTTCACTGACAAATGCGTTGTTGCTTTGTGTTTCTAATAAAGCGTACACTAAGTGCTCTTTAGATGGCCTCTAGGCAGTGGAAACCCACACAGGAACTATCATGGAGGTACTACCTGTTTGACCCACCTTTAGAGCTGTGGCTGCCGTAGTATCATTTTCTGAGGTTGGAGTGACGTTTGTGGAGCTCTGGGGTTTTTCATTTGGTTTATGATTCTCATTAAGTGGGGTGTCGTTTTTTGCACAAGTCACATGCGTGGCGATGACAATAGTTATTATGGCCCACCTTAAGCACACGTAGCACAGCTTATTGTCCTTTACAAATGTCTGTCATCAAGTGACTTTTCTGTGAAGGTTCGGCACTTTGACAACTGTTGCCCTTCATCTTTGCAAAACATGCAGCCTACCTTTAACCTTGTGTCATTTGAAGACAGGTTGTGAAAAAATCAGAAAATATCCGTAAACCTTCTGCATTGTTTCATTGGATTTTAGGCCACTTTAACAGTTTGTCTCTGAACACTTTCTGGACAACAAATGGCTGCCCGTAGCGTTGATCAAGCCTTTTCCATGCATCTTTATATGCTTCTTCATCACTATGATAAAATGTTCCTTCAAGACACTTAAGTGCAGGACCAGTGATATACCTTTTAATAAGTGCAGGAGCAGGAGATATACTTTTGCAGTCCACCAGTGAGATGAAGGAAGACTTCCATTCAATGTAGGTGATGGGATCTCCACTGAATATGATGGGCACTGGTACTGGGATTCAGTCTACAGCTATGTTGTCTTGGATCGCTTTAGCCAGCTGGGATATGTCTGTGGGAGGTAACGGAGTGGCAACATGAGAGTGTGGTTGTTGTAGAGAGCTGATGACAGGAATGGATGTACAGTATATGTTCTTTGAAAGGACAGAAAGTAGAAGGTCAAGTCTAGCGACCCAGGTCAGCATTCTGAGGTTACACTAAATATCCAACAGGTCTTTTTGTGAAACTTAGTCCTACGATGAGCATTAGATGTGTGTAACACCTTGTTATGTATTTCACATACATATTGAGTTGTAGAGGGAGAAGTTTCGAGTGCTATTATTTATGTTGCAATCTTGTGTTTTATTTGTTGTAACGGTCATCGGCATCTCAGTTCTTCCTCAGCCCTGTACTCTCAGTCAAAAGTACCCAATCGTTTGTTTAGGGTCGGGAAGTTTGGTCTGTGGGGCGGTACCCTCAGCTGTGGGACGTGGTGGGGAATCTGATCTATAACATCAGGTAAATGTAGGACTTTAACTGTTAAAGTACAAAAGGGCTTATTCCAGAAAGCTCCAGTCTTCCGCTGTGTTTCCTCCTGACATGTGGCTCTGCTGCTCAGAGCCAGCACACCTTTATCTGTTTGGACATTTATTTGTAAAAGCATTATATTTTACTAATTAGCTACAAACACACGTGTGTCTGTTAGATGAATCTGGGCTTTATTATTTTCATTCAAAGCTAAGTGTGCACATTAGGAATGAAAAAGTAGGTGGTTAGAAAAATCGACAGAACAAACATTCAGACCCATTAAATAAAATCCTGTTCTTATTTAACAATGACTGTTCTCTGCTGAACCTTTTTATTTGATCTAATGCTTTATTCTCTGCCTTTGATGGCATCATCTTTGTACGTTTAGAATTAAAAGCCTCTGCTTGTGTGCTGCCATCACTTTTTTCTTCCTGGTGATCCAAACACCAAGAGCCCCTCAGATAGATGAAGTCTCCTTCCTTTCTATTATTTTCCTCCACAGCAGTTACAGGCTCTTTTGGTGTCAATTTCTGATATAGTTATTTACTGCGTGGATGGCTTTGATCTTAGCTGGGGTGGAGGAAAGTGTTCTCAGTGATAAGTGTGTGTGTGTGTGTGTGTGTGTGTGTGTGGTGGTGTGTGTGCGTGGGGGGGAGGGGGGGCAGTCCCTCTGGAGGAAAATGATTCTGAGCACACTGCCATGTCCACTAAGGCTGAAGAAAGACAGCTGAGGGGGGCAGGGACTGATGTATTGCAGGTTGTGAGTCTCTCCAGGGCATAACACAGTGCTGCTGTAACACACTCAGGAGAAGCCCTGGTGACACACACACTGATACACACACTGAAACACACACTGAAACACACTGACTGGTCACATTTAGCAGCAGCTTTCAGAAACAAGAGCACATGAATTATCAGTGGAAATGTTTTGTTGCTTTTTGTTTCTCCACATCTCCAGGATGTGAAAGTGAGGTTCTGTGTGTGTGTGTGTGTGTGCGTGTGTGTGTGTGTGTGTGTGTGTGTGTGTGTGTGTGTGTGTGTGTGTACTGCATATTTTAGCACTTGAGCTAATTTTGTCTTGATACTGACATTTTATCCTCCCAACACTGGGAAATATTTTGGCTGTGTTTGAAATGTTCACCCACTCACCACATATTGACTATCTAGTACCATAAATAGGGAACAAGTCTGTGTTTTGCATTTCCAACACCATTTGAGTTTTTGGTCTAGTATCTCATATATAAATAGAATAAAGGCATGACTCACCTGAATAAAACTCACCTGAATCTGATGTCATGGATGATGTTATTTAGCTGGTTTTGATGAGGAACATAATTGACATCATTGATCTCCATAAAACTGCTGGTATATATAATTAAACATCATTGTGTTCATTAGTTTTAACGTCTGCATTGTGAGATTTTCACTTACATAATCATTCACAGGCAACTGCAGCACAGCCATCAACATTTGAAAGGTCAACTTTACTCATATTTTGAATCCATCTGCAGTGGTCTCTATTTTATTTTTATTTCATTTATTTAACCTCTATTTAACCAGATGAGTCGATTGAGAACTCATTCTCAACGACGATCTGGCCAAGAGGCAGCAGCAACAGACACTATGCGGAAAATGTGTCCTGCTCATTTTGCTTGATCTCACTGCTGCATTCGACACAGTGGATCATGACGTACTGCTCGACCGTCTTAGGCACTATGTGGGAATCAATGGTTTGGCTTTGCAATGGTTCAGATCATACCTATCCAATAGAACGATTTGTGTTAGGATGGGGGGTTTTTCATCTGCCTCCTCCAATCTTACATGGGGTGTTCCGCAGGGTTCTGTGCTTGGACCATTATTGTTTTTGATTTACATTCTTCCTTTGGGAAATATTTTTCGTAGGTTTCGCATTAATTTTCATTTTTATGCAGACGATTGCCAGCTTTACCTACCCTTGGATTCAGGAGATAATTCCTCTATTACTGTTTTGGTAGAATGCTTGTCTGAAGTCAAGACGTGGATGCTGGCAAATTTCTTGTGCCTTAATGAAGAAAAAACTGAGGCTATTCTATTTGGGCCAAGTGGTCGCACTGACACAACTTTATACAACTGTGGACCATTTAATTCTCTGCTAAAGACATCAGTTGTCAACCTTGGAGTAAAATTTGACACCCTGCTGGGCTTTGATGCACATGTAACTCAGAGCTGAAATTTGATAAGCAAATAAATGGGGTAGTAAAATCCTGCTTTTTCCAGTTAAGGAAGCTGGCTAAAGTTAAGTCTGTATTAATGAAGAGGGACATGGAGAGACTCATTCACGCTTTTATCACCTCAAGACTGGATTACTGTAATGGTCTATACATTGGGGTGAGTCAAGGTTGTCTCTCAAGACTGCAGTTGGTGCAGAATGCTGCGGCACGTTTTCTAACTGGCACCCGTAGGTGTGATCATATCACCCCTGTGCTAGCTTCTCTTCACTGGATTCCAGTTGTTTTTAGAATTAAGTTTAAGATTCTTGTGCTGACCTATAAATCTATGAATGGGTTGGCACCTGCATACCTCTCTGACATTCTCCTGCCATTTGAGCCACCACGTCTACTGAGGTCGGCTGACCAGCAGAAGTTGGTGGTTCCGAAGAGAAGGTTGAGGCGGAGAGGTGATAGGTCTTTTGCTGTGGCGGCTCCAAGCCTTTGCAATCAGCTGCCGGGCAATATTAGGCAAGCCTCCTCACTTGGAGTTTTTAAAACTCTTCTTAAGACGCACTTCTATGCACTCGCGTTTAACACGACCTGATTGTTGTACATCTGCTCCTTTTTTTAAAAAAATTTTTAAATGTTTTATTACTTTTATTTTTTAGGATATATTTTACTGTGATGTGTTTTTAATGTTTTATTGATGTTTGTTATATTGTACAGCACTTTGGTCGACAGTGTTGTGTAGAAAGTGCTATAGAAATAAAATTGGATTGGATTGGATTGTAAATAGAGTTGTCTCCTCCTCTTTTTATCATTTGAGACGTTTGACAAAAGTCAAACCGTTCTTGTCACGACATGATCTGGAAACTGTAGTTCATGCTTTTATCACTACCCGCATTGACTACCGTAATTCGGTACTATATGGGGTGGGTCAGGGCACCTTAGCAAGACTGCAACTTGTGCAAAATGCGGCTGCGAAATTCCTTGTGGGTAAGAGAAAGTTTGATCATGTCACTCCGATCTTGGCTGAACTGCATTGGTTGCCCGTTGATTTTAGAATTCAATTCAAGATTCTTTTATTGGTTTTTAAATTGTTGAACGGGTTAGCTCCATCTTACTTACAGTCTCTACTGAACCTGTATACCCCAGTACGGGCACTTCGTTCGGAGAACTGTCTCCTGCTCTCTGTGCCTAGAACATCCCAAAAGACACGGGGTGACAGGGCATTTTCTGTGGCAGGACCAAGGCTTTGGAAAGAGCTACCAATTTCTGTGAGAAATTCCACTTCGGTGGCAGTTTTTAAAGTTAGGCTGAAGACTTTTTTATATGACTTGGCCTTTTCTTCATGTTTTTAGTATTGCAATTTTAGCATGTACTAATTTTTATCCTGTTTTATATTTTTATTTGTGTATTAAATCTGTTTTAATTCTGTTTTTTTTTTTTTTTTTTGTGCAGCGCTTTGGTGTTACCTTTTTGTACCTGTAAAGCGCTATATAAATAAAGGTTGAGTTGAGTTGAGTTGACTATGTGTCTGTTGCTGCTGCCTCTTGGCCAGATCGTCGTTAGCTTTACACAAACAGATAAGATAAAAAAAAATTGCAGATAAAGATAAGATAAAACAGCTAGACATAAAGACAAAGGACTGTTCTCATATATAATATGTACAAGCCATCAAAACAGACTTAAAACAATCTTTAAGTACTCAGCAGCATGCACATTGATCAGAAACTATTGAATGCAATGAATTATTGAAGGTAGATAATGGAACGTAGGTAGTGAGCTTTAGTGATTTTTGCAGTTCATTCCAGTCATTGGGAGCAGCAAACTGGAATGAGGAGCGGCCAAAGGAGGTGTGAGCTTTGGGAATAACCATAGAGATTAGGTTACTGGAACGTAAAATGCGCTGGTTGTTGGAAGTGATGAGTAATGAGCGAAGATATGATGGTGTTCTACCGATGATTGTTTTGTACAGGTCCTTCTCAAAAAATGAGCATATTGTGATAAAGTTCATTATTTTCTGTAATGTACTGATAAACATTAGACTTTCATATATTTTAGATTCATTACACACAACTGAAGTAGTTCAAGCCGTTTATTGGTTTTAATATTGATGATTTTGGCATACAGCTCATGAAAACCCAAAATTCCTATCTCAAAAAATGAGCATATCATGAAAAGGTTCTCTAAACGAGCTATTAACCTAATCATCTGAATCAACTAATTAACTCTAAACACCTGCAAACGATTCCTGAGGCTTTTAAAAACTCCCAGCCTGGTTCATTACTCAAAACCACAATCATGGGTAAGACTGGTGACGTGACTGCTGTCCAGAAGGCCATCATTGACACCCTCAAGCAAGAGGGTAAGACACGAAACAATTAGGCTGTTCCCAGAGTGCTGTATCAAGGCACCTCAGTGGGAAGTCTGTGGGAAGGAAAAAGTGTGGCAGAAAACGCTGCACAACGAGAAGAGGTGACCGGACCCTGAGGAAGATTGTGGAGAAGGACCGATTCCAGACCTTGGGGGACCTGCGGAAGCAGTGGACTGAGTCTGGAGTGAAAACATCCAGAGCCACCTTGTACAGGCGTGTGCAGGAAATGGGCTACAGGTGCCGCATTCCCCAGGTCAAGCCACTTTTGAACCAGAAACAGAGGCAGAAGCGCCTGACCTGGGCTACAGTGAAGCAGCACTGGCCTGTTGCTCAGTGGTCCAAAGTACTTTTTTCAGATGGAAGCAAATTTTGCATGTCATTCGGAAATCAAGGTGCCAGAGTCTGGAGGAAGACTGGGCAGAGGGAAATGCCAAAATGCCTGAAGTCCAGTGTCAAGTACCCACAGTCAGTGATGGTCTGGGGTGCCATGTCAGCTGCTGGTGTTGGTCCACTGTGTTTTATCAAGGGCAGGGTCAATGCAGCTAGCTATCAGGAGATTTTGGAGCACTTCATGCTTCCATCTGCTGAAAAGCTTTATGGAGATGAAGATTTCATTTTTCAGCACGACCTGGCACCTGCTCACAGTGCCAAAACCACTGGTCAATGGTTTACTGACCATGGTATTACTGTGCTAATTGGCCTGCCAACTCTCCTGACCTGAACCCCATAGAGAATCTGTGGGATATTGTGAAGAGAAAGTTGAGAGACGCAAGACCCAACACTCTGGATGAGCTTAAGGCCGCTATCGAAGCATCCTGGTCCTCCATAACACCTCAGCAGTGCCACAGGCTGATTGCCTCCATGCCACGCCGCATTGAACAGTCATTTCTGCAAAAGGATTCCCGACCAAGAATTGAGTGCATAACTGAACATAATTATTTGAAGGTTGACCTTTTTTCTATTAAAAACACTTTTCTATTATTGATCGGTTAGAATATGCTAATTTTTTGAGATAGGAATTTTGGGTTTTCATGAGCTGTATGCCACAATCATCAATATTAAACCAATAAACGGCTTGAACTACTTCAGTTGTGTGTAATGAATCTAAAATATGTGAAAGTCTAATGTTTATCAGTACATTACAGAAAATAATGAACTTTATCACAATGTGCTAATTTTTTGAGGACCTGTATATAAATTGATTCCAATGTAACAACCTGCGGGAGTGGAGTGATGGCCAGTTAACGAGTGAGTACAGATCACAATGATGAGTAGTGAAAGGGGCACCCGTGACGAAACGGACTGCTGAGTGATAAATGACATTGAGTTCATGAAGAAGTTTTTTGGTAGTACGAATGAACGCCTCGTTCTCATCACTGAGCTCCTGGACAGTCTGAGTCTGAGGTGGTGGACTAGATGGACACACACACTAAACTACTGAAAATAAGCTAAAAAAAGAAATGACTTCGTTGTCCTCCACATGCAACAACAGTTCTTTGTTTGGGGGCCATCTTATTTTTGCCCCTTTAGAACACCTGTTGTTCAGGTAATTATCACCAAAACAGCTGATTAACAACCCCCCACCCCCACTAAGTTACTTGACAGATCCCATTCTTCCTTAAAGTGTGCATGGATGACTGTCTAACATGGGAAAATGTTAAAAAAAAAAAAAATCAACAGAGTTATTTAGAGCTCTGAACAGAAATAAGGCGTCACAATTTATCTCTTCCATTAAGTTATTCCTATCTCCTACTGCATATTATACAATTACATACAAATGACCAGTGTTTGCGAAAACACGTCGGTAATGTGATTTAATAATGTCCGACGAAAAACAATAAATCGTCGGACATTATGACCGACGCCGTGCGTCTTCTCTGAACGTGCCAGAATAAAATAAACTTCCCAAAAACCACAAATTGCAGACTGTTTGTTGGCTTCCCCTGGAAGCCCTCAACTTACACACCCTGGGGGAGCCCGAAAAAAGACCCAGTTTCTACCTATATTACATTATTTATTTAGACTCTCATTACACCGGGTCTTCTTTTGGGCAGAGAGGATGGAGAGCAGCAGAGCGCTGATTGCTGCTGCGCTCCGCCGGGCAGCTGCGTCCTGCACACGGCCACAGTAACATTCTCAAAGTGGTGCCACCAAAAAAAAACATAATTAAAACACGATCGTTCATGTTTGTTCATACTTTCTGTCTTTCATTGTGCCTGACGTGCTCCGCTGCTGCAGAGATCATCTCCCGTGCTTTGGTGACGTCACCTCACTGGCTCAGCCAGTCCCACACTCCCAGGGCCGTTTCAAGGCATTTCGGGGACCACGGCACAGTACTCCCCCCCACACACACAAGAAAAAGATAATTTCTTTATATTGTGATATTTGTGATAAACTAAATCGCCAGACAGAATGACATTTTGTCCTTAACAGCAGTTTATTAGTAGCCTCCTGGCAAGCCATCCTATATATGTGTATATATAGTCTGGCCATGAACCATTGATGGCTCTCAGTCGGCGGGATCTACGGTTGTCTTTCAAAATGTCAGCACGCAATTGGATAGCGCTAGGACCAATCAGAGTGATGAACAACGTGACGTAATCACGGCAACGGAAAAGCGGGAGGCTTTAATGGCGTCTAACATTAATGATTTCTGTCGTTTTTGTATGAAAAACATGTGAATATCAGGTGTACTGGGACATTGCACTACTTTGTTTGATAAAAATAAGAAGCCGCTAAGTATATCAGACAGACTTACGCATGTTGGAGTCTAAATAATCCAATGTTGATGACAAAGCTGTTTCAAACGAACGTGTTTTCTGAGTTGCTGCCATGTTGCTTGGGTTCGCGGGCGCAGCGCTGACGTCATCGGCTACTCCCGCTCTGTGATTGGCCCAAAATATAGAGCGCTGTGATTGGCCCAACCAAAACTATAGCGAGCTGTGATTGGACAGCCACAGGCAGCGAGGGTTCCTATGAAGCGTGCCTAGACCAAACTCTGCAAAGCAAGAATTTGGTCTAGTTCACTAGGCTAGTTTATTAGAGCAGGGGTCGGGACCCCAAATGGGGTCCCCACAAGATTGCAGGGGGTCCCCATAATTTTGTCTTTGTTGAGGTTGTGAGGTTAGCAAGATTTTATTTGTAAAAATTACATTTATAAATCCCAGTAACACACCCTACAGTATAATCAGAACTCCATATAAAAGTTATAACTCTGTATGTCTGTAGAAAGTTTGTAAATGATCACATTTAACGTGTGTATGCGTGTAGGAGTTGGGGGTCCTGGCTTGTCTTGGACACAGGCAAGGGGGTCCCCAAAGAAAAAAATTTGGGAACCCCTGTATTAGAGTAGTTTAACAAACAGCTGAGATAAACCCACATCTCCAACTTCCAGTTTCACCTCAACCAGCCACAGCGTCTCTTAAAGGAACAGTAACATCAGGCTACAGCATCAGTCACAAAAAGCCCTTATGGATCATTACAATATTTAGAAATAATTTCATATATAATATGTTGTTTCTGGTGTTTCATAATCATTTGTAATTATTATATGATCTCTAATAATTTCCTGATAAACTCTGTTGGTTTATTTTCTAAGCAGAGGGACTGTCTAATCCTCATTTACTGAATTTGACAGAAAATCACATTGATGGTTCTTTTTTCAAATTATGTCAACAGATTATTGTCACAATAAAAATATGTATAATATGTAAATGTCAGAGGTCACTACAATACCCACTGTTAAATAGATACAAATCTGAAGCCCGCGAGGACATTGTCCTACGTGGTTCAAAAATGTCCTGCGTGAGACGCTCTCACATCTGCCAGTTTGGCAGGCGTGGCTCAAAAGTTTTCACAAACACTGCAAATGACCAACTGATTAGTTGATTATTTAAAGGGACACTAGTCAGTTCTGGCTTGTTTTTAGCACCCCTAGTGTTTGTTGGTGAAACCGAAAGTAAATCTTATCTCTCCTCGCTGTGCGTTGGTCTTTTTAACACCTTAATCCAGTGGTTCTCAATTAGTGGGGGGCGCGGGAGAAGAGCTGGGGGGGTGCAGCGGACGCACCCAACCCCCCCTCCACCCACCCCCACCCCGCTCGGAGCCTCCCCGCGGAGAATACAAGGGTATTCCAACCTCCACTGTCAGTCCAATAAATGAGGATCACAGACTGATTTGTGAACACAGAAAAAGTCCAAACATGATTTTATTTAATGGAAAGGCAGTGCATGTGTTAGATGGAAGAGACATTTAGATTTTTCTTACTTTTTGTTTCGTTTTATATTTGTTGTTTAGTGACGTATGAACGGCCTGAATTAAACAGGTTATGTTAAAAAGAAGTCTCATCTTGTTTCCCTGCGGTGCCCACCATAGTGGTATTTTATTTAAATAAAATGTTTTTTAACATAACTTTCTTTCTTTCTTATATGAGAAACTGAAAGAATCGCTGCTGCATTTGGACGCAAGATGAGGCCGCATTTTCCCTTCACTTTCATTTTAAAAATAATAATAATAAACATTCAATAAAACCGTTAAATATTCATTCATTTTAATTAATATTTAGATCAAACAAGCTGACCAGAGTGCCCCAGTAACATAGAAACAATGCAATTAAACAATTATCAACATGTCACCTGCTGCGGCCCCAACGCACATTCTTCCTGCTCCATAAACCTGATGGTCACCTGCTTGTGCGTAATCAAGTGTCTCTATGGAGCTGCTGAAGAGACTAACGAGGTTCTGGACTGTTGCCTCAGACAGACTCATGGCAAGGAAAGGCAGTTTTATTTATACAGCGCATTTCCTACCCGAAGGCAACTCAAAGCGCTTCATGGCTCATGCTGTTTAAATGTTGTGGTGATTCAGAGCTCCGCTGACACGCTGGATCCAAGCAGCTACTGGAGTAACGAGTTCTACTTCAGCCAGAGTTTTAAAGTCAGGAAGCATTTCTCCAAAAGAAATAACCAGAAGTCTACCAGACTCTCTGAAAGAAGGGTTTCTACTTTCCAGATCTAGAAGCTCTCAACATTTGCGCTCTTGTGCACAAGTCTGTCAGACGCGCTCTGAGCTCCTATTGCACGCCGCTTGTGCGCACTGCCAGATGCGAAGAATAACACAGACGCTCTGATGGAAATCTTTCCATGATGTTACCTCCACGATGGATTCTGTGGTAACGGGTAAAATATCTGCGCACCTGCATGGATCATTAACACACTTACTCACGGACAAATAAATAAATAAACAAATCGCCTCTTGTAAAAACAACCGTTGAACGTCTCAGCCAATCATAGATGGTTGAATAATTTATCTAATCGCCCAACCCTACCACACTCTCACCCCTGCTCTGGGATAGCCTGGCATCATTCCCTCGCACTTTCCCCTACCGCCCGACATTCGCCGACAGACTATCAGCACGTTAGTATGGCAAACCGTTTTAACATTTAAGCAGACTGGATGTGTATTCAGATATCTATAATTCTATTGTTCCTAGCAGAAATTAACATTCCAGATATTCATAAAATCAATCTTACTGTACACAATGAACATTGTGCAACCCCCCCGCACATTGGGAGGGGGGTGCGAAAAAATCTATGTATCCTAGTGGGGGGCTTCACTGAAAGTATTTGAGAACCACTGCCTTAATCTAACTGCTGAAATGTCTCCTCAGCCTTCATTAGTGTCTACAGGAGCGGTTCATCACTAAATCAAACAAATCAGCTGTGTTCATGATCTAAAACATGCAGGAAACATGCTGGAACCAGACTGCAGAGCCAGGTAGGTCAAGCTGAATTTTTCTAAGTCCCAACAGACTGGATCGACAACTGTGAAGTTGCAAGTGGAATATTCTGGCCACGGGGGTGACAGGGGCTGGGTGGCCTTTCATTCACCCTGTAAAGGGTCATTTTAGCACATACTGGCTCAAGAACATGATTTAAAAACATGAAAAATTTGCAAAGTGTCCCTTTAATTAAGCAATTTTAGTGACTTTTATTGAAGCCACAAACCACCTTCCTTACAGAGGAGTTCTCAACGTTAAATGCAGGACTGCATGTGAGATTACATGAAAAACACCAATGAAACAATTCTGTTTTTATTCACACAGACCAGCTTGTTAAAAGAAAGAAAGTCGGGATGTGAACACTCCCACGAAAGCTTTCTATCACACCTACATGTTTTGGCACATGACTGGTGCGTGATCTACAGTCCTTTTGTGTTCTTCACTTGATAACAGGTAGGATGTAAAATATAAGAAAGTATATCATTTAAAGGAAAACTGCAAACTTAATAAAAATATAGTCAAAATGTACACTAAGTTCACATTACCTTCCACCTCTGCTTTAGTTCAACAGATGTTTTGGATTTCTGGCTCCTTCTCCTCTCCTCTGGAGATTTAAAATGTCCATAATCTGTTTCCTTCCTAAAAGCTACAACCAATAAAACAATAGGCACTTTTTGCAATGATAATAAACACAATAATTTATGGGTTTGAAATTCTTTTGTCTGGAGTGAAACATTAGTAAGAAGCTTGTGTCTTCAGCATGCATGACGTACTTCTGAGGGAAATGATTGGGAGAAGGTTATGCAGAGTTCTGCATGTTGCCAGAACTCAGATCAAAGGCATCTTGTATCATGAATAATAACAGTCAAACTCTGGTCCTGCTGCCTGTCTCAATGATAAGCTTGTGTACAAACTGAGCCATCTTGTTAAAGCAGATTGGTTTTGGATGTTCCACACAGCCTTTATGTCTCCATCTTAGCAGACACACAGGACTAAACAGGGAGATAACTCTCTGAATAACAGCTCGGTCTGTTCACAGTCAAGATGCTCTCCAGGCAGCCGCCTGCCACCAGTATCTGGCAGCAGTCTGCTCAGAAACACTTTATCCTTCACTCATTAAACACATACCTTTCACAACAGCTAGCATTATCATAACAAACCACTGAAGCTCTTTCTCTGTTGGTGCATTTTATTTTTATTTGTCGTCTCCAAAACAAAACATCCCAGTAAAAAACAAAGACAAGTGATGAAATGGCTATGTAGGGGTTACAATGAAGTCTGTTTGTATCACCCATACATGAGGATGGATAAGATCAAGATGTAAACCAGAACGCTACCGTAGGTCATTCATTCCCACTGCAGTAAGAGTGTAGAACTGTTACTGGTATTATCCTGTTACACGCTAGCATCAGAGCTAGCATCAGTATGTGTTCAATACCAGATGTACATTAGTACGCCTGTGTCCCTTATGCTGTTTCTTTATGGAAACTCAATTTTCTATTTTTATTAATTTTTCTAATTGTTGAAGGTTACAATGATATGCTGTCTTTGTGTATTTACCTGTATTAGTTTTTCCTATTCTCTAAGTGTATGTGCTACCTTGTGAACCAGTGAATGTCCCCACTGTGGGATCAATGACGTCTATCCTATAAATAAACAGGGTGAGGTACACCTGGACAGGTCACCATTCCCTTACAGCAGTGGTTCTCAATTAGTGGGGGAAGAGCTGGGGGGGGGGGGGGGGGGGGGGGGGGGGGGGGGGGGGGGGGGGGGGGGGGCGGCGGATGCACCTGAACTCACCACCCCACTCGGAGCCTCCCCACGGAGAATACAAGGGTATTCCAACCTCCACTGTCAGTCCAATAAATGAAGATTAGACTGATTTGTGAACACAGAAAAATTTCAAACATGGATTTTATTTAATGGAAAGGCAGTGCATGTGTTAGATGGACAAGAAATTTTGTTTTTTCTTACTTTTTGTTTCACTTTTTATTTGTTGTTTGGTAGAGTGACGTATAAAGGGCCCGTATTAAACACGGTTATGTTAAAAAGAAGTCTCATCTTTGTTTCCCTGCGGTGCCCACCATAGTGGTATTTTATTTAGATAAAATGTTTTTTTACATAACTTCCTCTCTTTCTTATATGAGAAATGGAAAGAATCGCTGCTGCATTTGTTCACAGCCAGAGGCCGCATTTTCCATTCACTTTCATTTTAAAAATAATAATAATAAACATTCAATAAAACCATTAAATATTCATTCATTTTAATTAATATTTAGATCAAACAAGCTGACCAGAGTGCCCCAGTAACATATAAACAATGCAATTAAACAATTATCAACATTTCACCTGCTGCGGCCCCAACGCACATTCTTTCTGCGTAAACCTGAACTGGTCACCTGCTTGTGCGTAATCAGATGTCTCTATGGAGCTGCTGAAGAGCTAACGAGGTTCTGGACTTTTGCCTCAGACAGACTCATGGCTGTTTAAATGTTGTGGTGATTCAGAGCTCCGCTGACACGCTGGATCCAAGCAGGTGCTGGAGTAACGGGTTCTACTTCAGCCAGAGTTTTAAAGTCAGGAAACATTTCTCCAAAAGAAATAACCAGAAGTCTACCAGACTCTCTGAAAGAAGGGTTTCCACTTTCCAGATCTAGAAGCTCTCGACATTTGCGCTCTTGTGCACAAGTCTGTCAGACGCGCTCTGAGCTCCTATTGCGCGCCGCTTTGTGCGCACTGCCAGTAGCGGAGAATAATGCAGACGCTCTGATGGAAATCTTTCCATGATGTTACCTCCATGATGGATTCTGTGGTAACGGGTAAAATATCTGCACATCTGCATGGATCATTAACACACTTACTCATGGACAAATAAATAAATAAACAAATCGTCTCTTGTAAAAACAACCGTTGAACAGCTCAGCCAATCATAGATGGTTGAATAAGTTGTCTAATCGCGCAACCCTACCACACTCTCACTCCTGCTCTGGGATCAAGATCGTTCCCCCGCACTTTCCCCTACCTCCCGACATTCACCGCCGAACTATCAGCACGTTATATGGCAAGCTGTTTTAACATTTAAGTAGACTGGATATGTACTCAGATATCTATAATTCTATTGTTCCTAGCAGAAATTAACATTCCAGATATCCATAAAACAATCTTACTGTACACAATGAACATTGTGCAACCCCCTCGCACATTTGGAGGGGGGGGGGGGGGGGGGGGCTTCACCGAAAGTAGTTGAGAACCACTGCCTTACTGTGCATGAAAAGGGTTCATTATGTCTACGTACTGCACTAGCATGACTCTCACTCAACACTTTGCAGAGTTGCATGAGACACAAAGTAGAAGTTGCACCTTATTACCAGTCTACACAAAGGATTCACTTCCTGCTTGTGTGCTTGCTTGACTGTCACCTAAAATCTCTGGCATATGCTAAAATCCTTCTTGGCGAATCTACGATACATAAACCACTAAACAAGAATGGAGTTCATGGGAGGACACCATGGAGGAAGCCACTGCTGTCCAAAAAAACACTGCTGCACGTTTATAGTTTACAAAAGAGCACCTGGATGTTTCATGTTTGGAAGAACCACACAACACTATGTGTGGAGAAAAAGAGGCACAGCACACTAAAATCAATTCCTCATACTGGGAAGTATGGAGGTGGGGGCATCATGAATTGGAGCTGCTTTGCTGCATCAGGGCCTGGACAGACTGCTATCATCAAAGGAAAAACAAATTCCCAAGTTTATCAAGACATTCTGCAGGAGAATGTAAGGCCATCTGTCCACCAGCTGAAGCTCAACAAAGGATGGGTGATGCAATAGGACAACGACCCAAAGCATAGAAGTAAATCAACAACAGAATGGCTTCAACAGAAGAAAATACGCCTTCTGGAGTGGCCCAGTCAGAGACCTGACCTCAGCCCCATTGAGATGCTGTAGCATGACCTCAAGAAAGCGATCCACACCAGACATCCCAAGAATATTGCTGAAGTAGCCGTTGTGCAGCTACAGGAAACGTTGAAGCTATTGCTGCCAAAGGAGGTTCAAGCAGGTATTAAATTCAATATACTTTTACCACCTGCACTGTGAATGTTTACATGGTGTGTTCAATAAAAACATGGAAACATGTAATTGTTTGTGTGGTGTTAGTTTAAGCAGACTGTGATTGTCTATTGTTGTAATCAGATGAAGACCAGATTGCATTTTATGACCAATTTGTGCAGAAATCCATATAATTCCAAAGGGTTCACATAATTTTTCTTGCATCAGCACTTCTACCTACAACACGATCCTGTCATGTCCAACATAATTTTGTTGTGCACAAGCTACTCACATTTTTCCCGTTTTTATGTGTTTTTGTGAGAGCTCTACAGCACCACATACAACACTAACACAGTTACGACAGTCTTTTGGGTTACTTCTAGTGTTTTCGAGTGGATGAACATGCCATTTACAAAGATTCTTTCATAAAGTAAAAGGGAATATTCAATGTAGAAAAGGCCTCAGATTGTGTACAGAATTTCAAAATAAAAAATTTAAATAATTTAAAAAAAGAACAGCTCTTAATCCACAGGAAGGGCTGAAGGAAAATACCAGGATTATATCAGGGCAATAAATGTACTGTGGAGGTAAGTGCTGTTAACAAATGAGCTATGGAACTACAAGTTCATTGTGGTGTGTGTGTGTGTGTGTGTGTGTGTGTGTGTGTGTGTGTGTGCGCGCGTGTGTGTGTGTGTGTGTAAACTCTTTTTACAACCAATCAGCTTCCTGCTTCTTTCTCAAATTGAAACAGCAAAGCTTTGGTGGATCACGCATTCTGTGACATTTATGCAACATTTTAGTGGATTTTTGTTATGCATTTATTCATCAGTTCATTCATTTACCTGCTCATGAATACAAATGTGATCGGTGACCTGTCATATCAAACCTTAGTCCTCCACAGATCATTTTGCCACTGAGGTTGATGCAGTGCTTCCTCATGCATATACATCAGTCCAGTTAGGAAATAAGCACTAAGGAACACCAGAAGAGCGTGATGCCGTTGAATTAAAGAGGAGGCTTTCTTTCCCCTGTTGGAACTGACACTATGCTGGCCGTGTTTAAATAGCAGTTCAGGAGGTGGGCTGACTGTTGAGAGAGGGTAAACCTACTGTGACTCAATCTTCCTGTGTAGTGTGATGATGGTTGGATATTTCACCCAAACCATTATTTCTATAAAGTAGACCAAATGGAATATTTCTATGAATTCAGCCATTTTCATGAACATATTGCTTTCCCTCACATCGTACTGGAACAAGTGATGCTGCCAAAAACACTGTTGAATATTTTTAAATAATCAGAATTTAACTCTTAAATAGCACATGGTGCTGAGGAAATACCAAACTTTGGATTTGTTTCTAATTAGGTCATTTTAGATAAAAAAAACTACATCCAGATGCATCCAACCCCACGGCAGATTGCTGTTGTCTTAAAATATTCCACTTTCTACGATTCAGATGGGAAGAGTAAACAGTTTGAACTTTTGCACATTCACAACATCAGCATTTTGTTTGGGTGATATAGACGTGTCAACATGTAGTTTGGCACATTCCAGTCTGGCTTTTTATGAGTTTATTTGTTTAAATAACTCTGTTGAAGCAAGGTTGAAAAGCAATGTCTGACTTTCATTGGTTAAATTTCATAGAATTTTTATCTATTATTACTTTTGTCAAATTCACATTATTTCTGTGACCATTGTGGGTTTTTCTTTCATTGACCAAAGGGTACCAACCATTTCGCCCACGTCTGTACATAAACAAAGGTTTCATCTGAGCAGTCCTTTTTGAACATGCTCAACACAAATTTTTGAGTTTAGTTTTGTCTTACATCAGATATAAGGTTGATGGTGATAACTGGCCTCAGCATTTTGTTTAGCTGCTTGAAAATGAAGACATCTGGCATAAAGAGGCAGACTGCATCCTCCTTCTTCTGCTACCAGATCAGTTTGAGCATTTTTGGCACAAAAAGAGAAAACTGAAAAGAATCTATTTAAAGTCTGTGTATGAATGCAAAGCAAGAGCACTTTATTTAGGCAGAAGCACATATGTTGTAGATGCAAAGGATTTTAGAAACCCATTTCATGCTTATTGTTTACCTAATCAGAATTTTTAATTGCTTACAGCAATTAATTAACTTATGAATAAGTGACAGGAGTGTTTTGTACTCCGCCATGTAATGCTGTTTGTGTATGCCAATGAAATATTCATATGATGAGAAGGCAGTTTGGCAGCTTTGCTGTGATATTAACTTGTTTGGTCTCCAGTCTCTTGACACTGTCACCATCTATTAACATGATAGGAAATGTGAACCAGTGTCAAACAGCCTCTGAAAGAGCTGAAGAGAGACGCGGATCGCTGAGCTGGACCGAGAAGTCTGAGGTATTATTCAGTTAATATTCAACCATCAAAATTGAGTTGAAGTAAATATATAAGTAAATAAATTCAGGTCAAAGAAAACTGTCTTAATCTTTTTTTCCAGATACTTGAGAGAGATGTGCATCAACCAGGGACTGAGCCAGAGGATTAGTTTCATGTTTGATGTGTCAGAGAGACAAACAATACTTCCATGTTTCTGAAGTTTGACTTCACAGCGGAGCTTTATGTAACCCTGTCAGGGTTTCACTGGGCTGCACCCAAAAGCACCACCTGTTCACCCTGATTACCTGTATGGCATCAAAACGGCCTCAGCTCCATGTACACTTGAAAAAAGAAATTGTAAATAAAAAAATATGACTGTAAACCTAAAACTGCAACCAAAAACCAAATTTAATTAAGGAAAACTAAATGAAACAAAAGTTTTGGCTGAGTTTACATTTCCAGTTCTGCCTTTTCGTTCACAAAGCTGAGCCTGATTTTACGTGGGGAGCGGGCTTTGGGCTCATTGGCTGCCTGGGAAATGATTGACAGCTGGGTGCAAGAGCTTGGGTTTGATGTAATTTTCGCCCAGGTCATGTTTCTGTTGTTAGCAGTAGCACCATGGTTAGCATAGCGGCATCGCGGAATGGTGAGCCTATCTACATTGGGCAGACCACCGTTCATCTGCAGTAAGTTAATTTTTTCTGTTCATGTAACGTTTATGCAGTTAAAAGTTTTGTTTTTGTCTGAGTTTTTCAATGTGATTGAGCAGCGTGTGCTTCTTGTTAGCGGCTAACCAGGTTAGCTAAATTCTAAACTACACAGCATCTTTGTCAGATCACATCCATTTTAATTTAGCTCATTTTAACTTGAAAGTGAATGTGTGCGGATTCTCTCAGATCCCAGTAATATGGAAGGTAGCCTAACCACCAAGCATGAAGCATATGTATTATTTTACACACAAGATTAATGCTAGGTTATATCTAATTACTGATTATATATCTCCAATCCTGGTCCTCGAGATCTGCTATCCAGCATGTTTTAGTTTCCTCCTTGCACACCTGATTTTAAAGATCAGAAGGTCTGCAGAGCTTAAAGACCACTAACTTTTTTAAAGGGACTGCAGGTACTAGTTTATTTGTCAGTAGATGATGAGATTCACTGTTTAGTGGTGTTTATAATTTATTATGAAACTAATTCATTTTTCCAACTAGAATCAGTCTACCATAAAAATCATTTTAGTTCAGATCAAATACATGATATTGTAACATTTATCCATTAGTTTAAAACACATGTAGACCCCAGTCAATTATATACAACCTGATAAATAAGTCACATGAAGTCAACAAGGACAGACTGGAGATTAGACCGAGTGCACCAACACAAACTAGGACCAGTCGTAGCTGCACCTGGGCGTATCGTGCGCGTTCACGAGAATACAAGCGTTGCTGTGCTCATTGCCTAGTAACGTATCGGCCCAAGCAAAGATGAAAGCGGGAGGCAACTTTCTATTAAATTTAATGACACAAAAACAAAAAAACAAAACAAAAAAATGCTGTTTGGAAGATGATCACTGCTGCATCAATAACGAGTGACAGCTGAGTGCGTACAGTTGAGGAGAAAAAATAAATAAAAATTCTCCTGTCAAGCGCAAAAAAACACCAGTCTGCTCTTAAAAATCCCCAGACTGGCAGGATCCTCTTCCAAAAGCTTCGCCAAACAGCTCTGTGATTATAGATATTTTTGAAGTGCGTTCACCTGCTTTTATCGACCTTTATGGCGTTGTTCAGCGCCCGACGCGGCTGTTTGGATGAGGAAAGCTGACCTGAGCCGTACCGTTTTGAGCTTGTGAGTTGCCTGAAACCACGGAGTTGACCCAGCAAGGACCAACTCTGAATGGTAAATAGCTGTTAGCCATAGCTTTATATTAGCTGCAGGGCTAGGCACCCCAGTCCTACTATCCAGCATGTTTTAGAGATTTATCTGCTTCAACACACCTGATTTTAATAGGCAGCAAATTGATGAGCTGCTGAACAGCTGGATCAACTGTGTTGAAGCAGGGAAATAACTAAAACATGCTGGATAGCAGCTCCCTAGGACCAGGGCAGCTAACCCTGAGCTAAAGTTATTGTCTGCTGCACAGAAACACCCATGGCATAAATAAATGTACCCCACCATGTGAAAATCATTCTGTGCACATTTATGTTACACAGTCACAAACATCCCACTAAAAATGAACTCCTAGCTCTGATATCATTATTTATTTACTGATATCAGTTGTTCCCTTGGTCGATGGTAATTCTCTGATGTCAGGAGGTGGGTCCTCTCTCGTGTGTCTTCAGGATCAGGCAGGAGCTTCCAGAAGAATGCCCTGACTTCAGGTATTAATATTTGTTTTATTTATTAAATGAATCTCACTTTATACATTCCCTGTTTTTGTTCAAGTCCATAAATATATAAACACACACTAATTTAAAATGAGCTCTTACCAGTGAGGTGCCTATTTTAATTAATCACATTAGAGCTAGTGAAATGTGCAATAAAGTAATGATAATTTAATAAATGTGATATTTATATATACAGTGGGTATGGAAAGTATTCAGACCACCGTCAATTTTTCACTATTTGTTATATTGCAGCCATTTGCTAAAATCAATTAAATTCATTTTTGTCCTCATTAATGTACACACAGCACCCCATACTGACAGAAAAACACAGAATTTTATAAATGTATGCAGTTATTAACTCATTCACTGCCATTGACGACTATAGTCATCATTTGCATCTTTTTACGGGGCGGGCGTCGGAACGAGCCCCCGCACCCTGAGAACAAACATCACGTGTCTAAAGCTGATCTTCATCCGTGTATGTCACACATCACGTGATCAGGAAGCAGAAAATCAATGGATTAGGAGTTTGTTTTGGGACACTGCTGTGAAAAAAACGATGCGCCAACCAGAAATGCTTCTGCAGTTCACGGTTCGGCAACAGATTGTGAACAAACGGATAACGCTAGAAATACGGCGATTTTTCCTGGTGTAAGAAGTGAGTCTACTCTTTCTTTTGGTAGTTTTGGCGTTTACATGATCATAGAGCACAATGTTCTGACTCTTCAAAAAACAGTAAAAACGCTCAAAAACGCTGGCAGTCAGGGGCTTTCTGATCAGAAAACAGCTGGCAGTGAATGAGTTAAAAAAGACAAACTGAAATATCACATGGTCCTAAGTATTCAGACCCTTTTCTGTGACACTCATATATTTAACTCAGGTGTTTCCATTTGTTCTGATCATCCTTGAGATGGTCCTACACCTTTACTGGAGTCCAGCTGTGTTTGATTCTACTGACTGGACTTGATTAAGAAAGCCACACACCTGTCTATAGAAGACCTTACAGCTTACAATGCATGTCAGAGCAAATGAGAATCATGGGGTCAAAGGAACTGCCTGAAGAGCTCAGAGACAGAATTGTGGCAAGGCGCAGATCTGGCCAAGGTTACAAAAACATCTCTGCTGCACTGAAGGTTCCTAAGAGCACAGTGGCCTCCATAATCCTTAAATGGAAGACGTTTGGGACGATCAGAACCCTTCCTAGAGCAGGCCGTCCGGCCAAACTGAGCTACCGGGGGAGAAGAGCCTTGGTGAGAGAGGTAAAGAAGAACCCAAAGATCACTGTGGCTGAGCTCCAGAGATGCAGTCAGGAGATACGAGAAGGTTGTAGAAAGTCAACCATCACTGCGGCCCTCCACCAGTCAGGGCTTCATGGCCGAGTGGCCTGTCGGAAGCCTCTCCTCACTGCAAGACACATGAAAGCCTGCATGGAGTTTGCTAAAAGACACCTGAAGGACCCTGAGATGGTGAGAAATAAGATTCTCTGGTCTGATGAGACCAAGATGGAACTTTTTGGCCTTAATTCTAAGCGGTATGCGTGAAAACCAGGCTCTGCTCATCACTTGTCCAATACAGTCCCCACAGTGAAGCATGGTAGTGGCCGCATCATGGTGTGGGGGTGTTTTTCAGCTGCAGGGACAGGACCAGTTTTAAAAACAAACTAGTTCAAAGTTCAGTTCATACATTTTAAAACAAACTACTTCATTTCTTAGTTCATAATTAAAACATTTTTGAACTAAGTTCATTGTTCTTATTTTCATATATATTTTCATATATATATCCAGTACAGGCCAAAAGTTTGGACAGACCTTCTCGTTCAATGTGTGTTTTTTATCTTCATGACCATTTATATTGGTAGATTCTCACTGAAGGCATCAGGGCTATTTGACCAAGAAGGAGAGTGATGGAGCACTGAGGCAGATGACCTGGCCTCCACAGTCACCAGACCTGAACCCAATCCAGATGGTTTGGGGTGAGCTGGCACGCAGAGTGAAGGCAAAGGGGCCAACAAGTGCTAAACACCTCTGGGAACTCCTTCAAGACTGTTGGAAAACCATTTCAGGTGACTACCTCTGGAAGCTCATGGAGAGAATGCCAAGAGTGTGCAAAGCAGTAATCAGAGCAAAGGGTGGCTATTTAGAAGAAAATAGAATATAAAAGATGTTCTCAGTTATTTCACCATTTTTTGTTAAGTACATAACTCCACATGTGTTCATTCATAGTTTTGATGCCTTCAGTGAGAATCTAAAAATGTAAATGGTCATGAAGATAAAGAACACCTGCTGTCTTGCTTGTGTGGTGATTATGGAAAACATGACAAAGTGAGAGGTTGTAATGAAACACAAATTAGGCAGGTTTGACCACTTATCAAAGAGCTATCATTTCAAAATTTGGCCCACAGAGAACCCTCACAAGGACCTACCTTCACCTCAAATTTGAGACCCCTAGCCAAGGAGAATTTTAGTTCCTGATGCTTCTTTGATCTAAAGTCCTATATTCTACAGGGTCGCATTTGAGAACCGTACAAGCTACCGACATCGTTCAACCTGTTATTAACTTGTACTGACTAGTATTCTCTCAGGTCCACATTTTTTACCTGTTGTTCAAGCAGAACCAGAGTTACAGCCTAACCCTTAACCAGAGACACACGAAACACTGGGTGGATCTTAAGGGAGGATGGATGGCTAAGACGAACTGTGGTAGGACGAGGAACAGAGGCTATAGTATATGGGCCGATGTAACGCGGAGCAAGTTTCCTAGAGGTGGCTTTGAGGTGGATGTCCCTAGTGGACAACCACACCTGCTGGCCGGGCTCATAAGAGGGTGCAGGCCGCCTGTGACGATCTGCGAGCCACTTGTTTCGCTCTGCTGTTCTCTGGAGGGCTGCCGTGGTTTGGGCCCAGACCCTTCGTGCACTGCGGAGGAGCTGGGGAACAGAAGAGATGGTTTGTCCGTGGTCAGTGGGAAACAGAGGAGGTTGAAAACCCAGAGAGGTCTCGAATGGAGATCTGCCAGTAGCCGAGGAAACGTGGCTATTGTGTGCATATTCCACCAAAGGGAGCTGGGCACTCCAACTAGAGGGGCTGCTGGCACATACACAATGCAGAGTGGCCTCCAGCTCTTCGTTGAGCTGCTCGCACTGGCCATTCGATTGTGGGTGGAACCCTGAGGTGAGGGAGACCCTGGCCCCTAGTGCAGTGGCAAACTCCTTCCATAAACGGGAGACAAACTGAGGAATTGAGTGTCTTTAAAGGGATAAGGTGGCAGGCCTTGGAGAACCGATCAACTGTAGACAAAATAACTGTGAACCCGTTGGATGGGGGCAACCCAGAAACAAAATCCAAGGAAATGTGGGACCAGGGTTGAGGAGGGATAGGAAGAGAGTTGAGGAGACCAGAGGGAGGTTGATTGCTGCCCTTACCTCTGGTACAAATGTTGCAAGCGGCGACGTAGCTTTTGACATTTACGTAGAGGGATAGCCACCAGAACATGCGGCGAAGGACTGCCACCGTACGCCCCACCCCAGGGTGCATGGAAAAATGCCCTGTGTGGGCCCAGTGGATAACTGGGCCCCTGACCTGGTTGGGGACATAAAGACGATTAGGTGGGCAGTTACCTGGGCCCGGATCTGTCTTAAGGGCCTGTACTACTCGTGAGCGAATGTCCCATGTCAGGGCCCCAACGATGCAGGAGGTGGGTATGATGGTGGCTGGTTCGGGCTCATGGTCTGGGGAGAATTGTTGGGAGAGAGTCTGGCTTTGTGTTCATGGCTCCAGGTCTGTAAGAGATGATGAAGTTAAAACGTTAAAAAAATAAGGACCATCGGTATTGCCTGGGGTTGTCTTTTGTCGTTCTTGAGATAGGACAGGTTCTTGTGGTCTGTCCAAATCACCACCGGGTGCTCTGCCCCTTCGAGCCAGTGTCTCCACTCCTCCAGAGTGAGTTTGACTGCAAGGAGATCTCTGTCTCCAACGTCGTAATTGCGTTCAGCTGGAGAGAGACGTCTGGAGAAATAAGCACAGGGGTGGAGGGTGTGGTCGTTAAGGGATACCTGAGAGAGGATGGCTCCTACCCCGGGGTCTCATGCATCAACCTCGACTGTAAACTGTCTGGAGGGATCAGGTCAAGTAAGAACTGGGGTGTGGCTGAACTTATCCTTGAATAGAGAAAAAGCTTTTTGAGCCTGACTGGTCCAAACAAAATGTCTGGAAACAGAGGTTAAACTGGTTAATGGAGCTTCAGTCTGACAGAAGTTGCGGATAAAGCAACAGGTAGAAGTTTGCAAAACCCAGTAAGCGCTGACGTTGTTTCCTGGTGGTAGGTGTTGGCCAATCCAGGACTGCTTGGACCTTTTCATGGTCTGCCTTCAACAGCCCGCTCTCCAATATGAATCCTAGAAACTTTACAGAGGAGACATGGAATTCACTTTTTGCAGCCTTCACATAAAGTCTGTTCTCCAGGAGGCACCATAAAACAGCCCTAACATGCTTCTCATGCTCTGTGGGATCCTTAGAGAAAATCAGAATATCATCAAGGTAAACGGAAACAAAATGGTTGATATAGTCACCCAGCACTGAATTGATGAGAGCCTGGTGAATTGGTGAGACCAAACGGCATCGCGAAGTAGTCGAGGGGTGTTTTGAATGCTGTTTTCCACTCATCACCTTGCTTGATCCTGACCAGGTGGTCACATCTCACCCGCCAGACCTTTCCACCCAGCCCCATTGCCATTTTACGGGTTATTGGCAAGATGTATGGCCTTTGGCCCTACATTTGGCCTTTGGCCCGACAATGTTGGGGTCTTGGCAAAATGTCAGGCCAATACATCTTGCCACATACCTGACAATTTGCCAATAACCCGACATTGTCCGTAAAATGGCAACCCCAATTAGGGACTTTGAAGTTTAGCAGCATGTCCCAAATATCAATAAATGTTGTCAAGCTGTACCTCTAAAGACACAACTAAAACTACAACCAAAACAGTGACTGAAAATCCTGCTTCATGTGTGAGGGTTTTTGCCATGCACATTTCTGTCTCTAACGCTGCTAAAAATCAAATTGTAAACACATTCTATCCACCCATTATGAATTGTTGTTCTTCACTTTATCAAACTCAAACTTTGTACAGCTAATGTCAAGATTTAAAATCAATCAAAATGAGACCAAAAGTAATCAAATCGAGCTTGTGGTTACAGAAATATGCTCATTAAAGTGTGTGTGTAATTTTCTAGCAGCTTTTTCAACAATAGGTTGTGGGCCAATCAGGAAAGAGAAAATGCATGTTCTACTTTGTTTCTAAATCAAATTGAACAAACAGATAAACAGCCTTTAATCACAAAGGATTACAAGTCATAGCTTTCATTAATTTTTTTTAAATTTAGTCTGCAGCAGTTCTTAGAATGTCTGTTTTTGCACTTTCCACTATATTAGCGCATAATTGCGGTGTTTTGACAAAAACTGCCCACAGGAAGAAAGCAACACATGTACAAGTACAATATTTACCTGGTTGATAGGCAGAGCCAAGTAACTAAACGCTGAAATAAAAACATAAATTTGAATGGAAAATTGATATATTAAATTATTAATAATTATGATACAGTAATAATTGAACTATATTTTAGAAGAGCATCTGGCCCTCACGGTGTCTGCTGGAAAAAACTCTGGCCCTTGAACAAATTTAGTTGAGGACCCTTGCTGTACAAGCTCAAAAGTGGAAGAGAGTAGAGGCAGTGAATATTTATTCTTTACCGTTATGAGATTCAGCCCTCTGTAATCAATACATGGCCTAAGTGTACCATCATTCTTAGGAACAAAAAAAAATCCTGCTCCAAGGGGTGACGTAGAAGGACGAATGATACCTGCAGCCAGACCCTCAGTGATATACTTCTCTATACTCTCCCTCTCTGGTTTGGAGAGACTGTAAAGGCGACCGGAAGGGAGAGTAGCCCTAGGAAACAAGTCGATGCTGCAGTCGAATGGATGGTGAGGAGGTAAGGAGGATGCTCGGTTCATACTGAATACTTGCTGCACGTCTTGGTAAATCTCTGGCACCCCGGTGAGGACTCAACCTGAATCAATAACAGCGTGACAGTGGGGACAGAGGGTGTTGGTTAAATAGCAACGAGCAGGGGATGGAGCAACGAGATGTCTTGGTGCCAGAGATTCCGCCCATCAGTAGTCTCGGGTCTACTGATGGGCTTTGTCTTTTAACAAAGATGGACAGTTGGCAACAAAATGTCCAGGTTTCCCACAATATAGGCAAAGACCTGACTGACGACGCTGCAGATTCTCCTCAGGCTTGAACCGGGTTCGACCAAGCTCCATAGGTTCCTCAGCAGAGGCCTGGGCAGCGACCTGAGGAGGGGCATGAGTCTGAGAGAGGGAATTAGTTGGAGTGTTGTGCATACCTTGATGTCTCTCACGGTGTCTCTTATCAATCCGTATAACCAGGGAAATTAGATCGTTTAATGTTGCGGGTTCCGAGCAGAGCGCCTTGATCTTAACATTTAGAGCCTTGGTGAATGCTCCCTTTAATGCCTCCTTGTTCCAGTAAGTGGAAGCTGCAACGGTTCTAAAGTCTATAGAAAAGTCCGCGACTGGTTTCCTTCCTTGAGATAAGTGCAGAATCTTTCTCGCCACACCTGCTGAAGACTCAGCACAACCAAAGGTGAATTTAAACTCCTTTAAAAACTCAGAAAGTGTACCCCGTAACAGACTTCGACCATGACTCTTATGCCTGCTGCAAACGGTTTACTCGCGACAATCGCGGCACTCCAGTGCACACTGGGAGAGTCAGCAGCAAAGTGAATTCACCGCCGCGCTCCTCGCTCGACTCGCGAGATCACAAGATCCCTCGAGACTTCAAAGGTCACGGTTTGTTTATGCCGTCCGCCATTAAACCAAAAAGAAGGAAATCACGATTGACATCGCTGTTTGATGTCCTATATAATGTTTTTACTCTCCACTGCCAGGATTAAAGCCATGAAAAACACACCGCTGCACTTCTCGAACGATGCGGTAAGTAAATAAGCCGTGAGGTCACATGTATAGACGTAATCTACATAGATATGAAATCGCATCGCTGCAATAGACTTTTATTTTGAAAGTTACCGGGCATTTTACACTGAAACAGAGTGTGATTTCCTGTCTAGCCCTATGTTAACTGTGGAAATTGACGCATCCCAGAAGTTGCACGCGGCAAAAATAGAACCCAATCCTATCTTTAGTGGCGCGGTGTGCCGCTTCTGGGACGCGTCTGGAAATTGCCGTGTTGCGGCTGGTTTGTGACACCCCCATAGACTATAATGGATTCTATTTGAAGCGGCAACGTTCCGCTGCCGTTCCGCGCCGCCGATGCTCCTCCATCTCATGAGGAGGCTGAGGTCCTTCAGAGTTAATTAGTTTGAATGCAGTATGCATTCAAACTATTGTTTTCCTGTTTCTCTTTATTATTCTTCTTATTATTCTGCTTCCGTACACTTTTTTGGACCGCTTCTTCTTCAACAATTTTTCAGCTATTTCAACAAGTTTGGTATCAAACCGTTCAGCTCGTTCAGGTCATTCTGGCTATGACTTTTGGTATTGATATCTTCAACCGTTTCCGAGATATTCAGCTTTTTCTGCGATTTTTCAGCCCATTGAAATGAATGGAAAATGCTTCAAATCCTCATTTTTTTCACAAAATCGTTCATCTTTTTGACCTCTTACTTGCCAGGGTTAACTTCAACCTAGAGACTTCATTCAACTTTTAACAAACTCAAAAGAAGTTCAACTATTTTAGTTTCCTTCAGCTTCTTGATATCTTTTACGGTTTTTCTACAATCACAGGTTAAACTTGAGGTACGATTTTGGAAAGTTCAGGAACGTCTCCTCCTCCCCCCATTCAAAAGAATAGGGCCAAAAACAGACTTTGCTCGACTTCAGACCGTGTCCTGAGAGAACCGTAGAACCGAGGGAAATGAGACTTGCGCTGGATGAAAGCTGACGGATTTTCCTCCGTTTTGAGCTATAATTTATGGACGTACTCCAAAAATTGTGGTCGTAGCGTTAACTAGTTTGGAAAGGTTTTAAAATATTTCTCCTTCCAGCAGCTG
>SSNS01000407.1:223239-263350 GCA_006937985.1 Aphyosemion australe | reverse complement strand
ATCTAGTGTTACATTTGAAATCGTCTTTCAAATGTAACTCCCAGAAGTTTGGCTCGTATCTTCTCCCGCAATTTTTGAGCTACAGAGACCGTTTATACATCAAACTGACCGGCTCAATGAGGAGATGCCGGCTATGACTTTTGGTAATGATAACTTTTATACTTTTTAAGATATTCAGCTTTTTTCTGAGCATTTTTGGCCCATTGGAATACATGTAAAATCCTTCAGCTCCTCCAAATTTTCAACAAAATCTTTCTTCTATTTGAACTATTACTACTTGGGCATGCTTCAACCTAGAAACTCCATTCAACCTTTAAAGCAATCACAAGACATTCAGGTATGTTCAAGTGATTCAGCTTCTTGATATCTTTTACAGTTTTTCTAAAATCACAGTTTAAGTTTTAGGTACATTTTGGGATCTTTCAGCAAACGTCACCACAAAATGACTGGGAAAGATAGGAGCTCAGAAGTGACTTTGTGCCGCTTCAGGATTTGTCCTGGGTGAACAGTAAATTTCATCAAATTGAGACTTGCACTGAATGATAGCTGACAGATATACCTATGGTTTGAGCTATAATTTATCAATCTACTCAAAGTATTGTGGCTGTAAGACAGTTTTTGGTGCTTATGAAAACAGTTGAGGAAACACAACTCCACTCTAGCAGTGAGCAGCAGAAGGAGGGGCAGACTGCTTCATTTAAGTTAAAGAATGGTCCAAAAGTTGCTCTATATGTTTGAGTACACACATGATTTGTGTATTAAACAGTAGGTATTTTTGTCAGCTTTCAGGGGATGTCTTTGTTTTTGCTGTAACTATAACGGTTCTTCTGCTACAATCGCTAACGAGCCGAGAAGCCCTGTCCTCTGTGTCATGCACTGCAAGTGCAGCGTTGAAGAGCCTAATTTCCCTTTTCTATAATGACATGCACCTATACTGTTCAGCCACAGTGTTAGTTCAGTGGAATAAGTGAAGGATTCGCATGCAAGAGATCCGAGTTCAAATCCCACCTGTGGCAACTTAATCATTCTTCTCTTTAAACTATTTCAAACTTCTTTCTTCAACTACATTCAGCTATTTTTGACAATTTAGCTCAGTTTCAGCTTCAATTCAGTTATTGGGCAGCTTCGGCAATCAGTTTCAGCGACGCAGCATTCAAACGCATTTCTGCAAGAAATGCAATTGATCTAGTTCCCAGTTGCTTTTATCACTCTGTTGTTGGCACTGTTATTCTTTCTGCTGTGGTCTGTTGGGGTGTAGGCAGCTCTGACCAAGACAGGAACAGACTGAACAAGCTAGTTAACAAAGCTAGCTTGGTTCTGGGCTGCCCACTGGATACAGTTGAGGACACGTGTGAAAGGAGGATGCTGGGGAAGATGACATAGATCTTAAGAAACCCCTCCCACCCACTGCATTCCACTGTGGAGATCATGGACAGCTCCTTCAGAGGTAGACTGAGACATCCCAGATGTAAAACTGAACGCTACTGCAGATCTTTCATCCCCTCTGCAGTAAGAGTGTATAACTCCTCAGTTTAAGCTATACTGGCATTATCCTGGTTAGGGGTGGGTGCATTTCATTGATGTGGCGATGCATCGCAAAGCTTCACATGAGGATTCAGAATCGATTAATTAAAGTCGATGCTTAAAAAAATAAATAACGTAAAAGCTTTGTTGAAAAGTCGGTACTAAAAAAAATACACGTAACCGGAGCCTTAACAAATGTAAGTTATTTGTTTTTGTGTAAGGAACATGCTTTTTACTGGCACACAATGTGGTAATGGTGCTGTGGAGGAAAATAGGGGAAGCACCAGAAACGGTCCAAAGTTTGGGATCAATCGCGCAGCTACGGGCAGATTGGCTAAAGCTAAGCTAGCGGATAGCAGACTCACGCCGTGGGTTCCAAAAAAACACGATGATCTTGGAACTAAGAATGACTAAACTCTACAAGCGGAAGAAAAGTCCCACCATCCTGTTTATTCGTAGCTGTCTGCAGCTATGGAGCAGAGCCACAGCAGCTACCGGGACTCATGACGTTGTTTACAAATGTAGACAAAGAAGAAGACAATCAATCTTGTATAAAAAACCAGTAATCGAATCGAACCAACAACCATTATAATCGAAGAATCGAAGCTCCCATAATCAAAATCGAATCGTGAAGTACCCTTTTTGGAGCACCCCTAATCCTGGTACACAATAACACCAATGCAATATTCAGTATGTGTTCTATACTTGTGCAATACCAGATTCACACTGTTTGTCTGTGTCTCTTACAGTATGCTGCATAGTGTTGGTACCCAAGTTTGTTTAGAAGATTATAATACTAGATTACTGCATATGTGTATATACAAGTACCCTTGTTTTTATTTCTCTTCTAATTGTCTTTTTGAGTGATGGTGCTGCTGTGACAAGTGAATTTCCCCACTGTGGGATCAACAAAGTATATTCTATTCTATTTTGGGGATCCTCAGGAGCGAGTGGTCAGCTGACCTCAGAGAGCGCACCGGCACATAGGGTGTGAGAAGCTCTGATATGTAGGAGGGTGCAAGGCTATTAAATGCCTTATAGACAAAGAGTAAAATCTTGAATCGCACCCTAAAGATCACGGGCAGCCATGGTAGATGTGCCAAAACTGGAGTGATGTGACTACGTCTGTTTGTATTTGTCAGAAATCTAGCAGCGGCATTTTGCACAATTTGCAGTCGGTTCAAAGCTGAAACAGGAACACCAAAGAACAGTGAATTTCTGTAGTCCAAACGAGAAGTAATAAAAGCATGTATCACAGACTCTGAGTGTGAACGTTTCAGTATTGGCTTAAGATGTTTCAAATGGCGCAGTTGAAAAAAGCACGATTTAACAACTGCATTTATCTGAGGTACCACTGAAAATCCTGCGTTCAATTTCACACCAAGGCTAGTAACACATTGGGTTCAGTACACAATAAATTGGGGACTGATAATGTGCATGCAAGGTTTTTAGGCTTAAAAAGAACCGACTCTATCTTTGCCTCATTTAGACTCAGGAAGTTTCCTGCTAACCAATCCTTTACGTCGGAGAGACAATTTGCCATTTGGATGGCTGCATCTGGTCTATCTATTGCCAAGTAAATCTGGCAATCATCAGCATAGATGTGATAGCTGATGCCATGAGACCGAAAAACCTATCCCAAGGGTAGCAGATAAATGGAAAATAGGAGGGGCCCCAGGACTGAGCCCTGAGGCACGATTCATTACCCCGGAAGGAAAGGTGAGGCACAGCCACCATATAAATAACATAATATAGGTAGAAACAGGATCTTTTTTCGGGCTCCCTGAGTGTGTAAGTTGAGCGCTTCCAGCTTCCCCGTAATTCGAACCCTGCTCCTGGATGAAAACCTGAACATTTTCATCAAACCCCTCCCCTGGACGCCCCGGACAGAGAGTGAAAGGTGGACATGTGGTGGACATGTCTGGGGAAAAGAGGACGGTGGTCACCCTAGATATAGAGAAATTCCAAAACTTTTCCAGGGCCTGGAAAATTGATTTTCAAATTCCATGACTTTTCCAGGATTTTCAGGACCGTACGAACTTTTCTCAAGGTCTGACTGTAACAACTTTTTTGCATTCTTTGACAATAAAGTCAGTATTATCATGGCAAGTTTTTCACCCCCATCCTCTTCCCATTCTCCCATCCAACCACCTCCCTCCCTATCATGGTTCTTCTTTACTCCTGTAAATTTCTGTCTCATTCAGAAAAACATGATACCAACTTCATGTCCTGTTGATTTTCTCCCAACTGCTTTGCTTCTTAAGGTCTTTGACCAAATTGGCCCATGCATTGTAGATTTTATCAATCTATCTCTCCAATCTGGCTCTGTACCTTCTGTTTTCAAACATGCTGTTGTTGAACCGATCCTGAAAAAACCCAGTTTGGACTCCTCTCAGCCTAATAATTACAGACCCATTTCCAAATTGCCCTTTATCTCTAAAATTTAAAAAAAAGTTGTAGCCGATCAACTGATTACTTTTCTGGAACTTCACAACAGTTTTGATAAATTCCAATCTGGTTTTCGTAAAAAATCATTCAACAGAAACAGCTTTGCTTAAAGTTTCCAGTGACATCATGATGGCTGCAGACAACGGGGAATTTACAGTCTGAGTATTGTTGGATCTTTCTGCAGCTTTTGACACTGTTGATCACAGCACCTTAATTAACAGACTTTCATAACTCGGTGGGGATCTCTGGAACTGTTCTAGACTGGTTCAGATCGTACCTTTCTAACAGAAGTTTCAGTGTCTGTATAAACCAAATCATGTCAGATTCCACCAATCTGTTCTGTGGGTTGGGTCCCCTCCTGTTTTTATTATATATACACCCTCTTGGACAGATAATTGATGCTTTTCATGATGTCTCCTATCACCTATATGCAGATGACATTCAGCTGTACTGCTCCTTTAAGGATTCTGAGTTCTATAAACTGTCTGAACTACTAGAGTGCCTGTCAGCGATCACTAGCTGGCTAGAAGATAACTTCCTTCAGTTAAACTCTGAAAAGACTGAAAGTCTGATAATTGCCTCTGAGAGCTCCTCTGATTAGTCAACATTTAACTCCTGCCATCAAGTCAAACTTGAGGAATTTGGGTGTTTTTGACCAAACAATGTCTCTTGAAGGTCACTCAAAAATGCTGGTCCGAAACTGTTTTTATCACTTGAGAAATATCTCCAAACTGCGAAGGTTGGTGTCAAAACATGAACTTGAAAGGGTTCTCCATGCCTTTATCTCCTCCCGTCTAGATTACTGTAACGCACTTTTCACGTTTTAACAAAAAAGCCCTTGAGCGCCTTCAGTTGGTCCAGAACTCTGCAGCGAGGCTCCTAACTGGAGCAAACAGAAGAGCTCACATCACTCCTATTCTGATGTCTCTGCACTGGTTACCCATTAACTTTAGAATCCTGACTAGAACTTTCAGGGCTCTACATGGCCAAGCTCCTCCTTATATTACTGAACTGTTAAAGCCTTATGCTCCAACCCGAGCCCTCAGGTCCACCAACCAGAACCTCCTAGAAGTTCCAAAGACCAGATATAAAAGTCGAGGTGATCGCTCTTTCCAGGCTGTTGCACCCCGACTTTGGAATGAACTTCCTTTATCCTTACGTGTTATTGACAGTCTGGTCACCTTTAGGGCCGTGATATACTTGCTGTTTAGCGACGCGTAAACGTGTTTAAAATGGCTGCCACGCGTAGCTTGCGTTGATTTGAAGCGTTGTTTGTGCGCGACACGACGCGCCCAAATGCTGCAATATACGAGCAACCGGTAGGTGGAGTTGACAAAACGAGCGAGACACACTCACCATGGTGACTCCATCTCTGGTTTAGAGGTCTTTCACACCATCTACGATACCGCTGCTGTCCTTTTTCTGCTGTAATCTCAAAATTAACCAGTTTTTAACTATTTTATTGACGCCATGTTTGTTTTGGTTGTACCGGCTCTCTATGCAGTCTGAGTACTCTCGTTTACCCCCTAGTGGAACCCTCCGGTACTACAACCAGTGCAGCGCTGTATAGCAGCAAGTATATGAAAAAAGCCGCAGCCTGCTGCCTGCGCCAACACGAGGTTAAACAGCAATTATATTCCGGCCCTTAGAAAGCAGCTGAAGACCCTTTTATTTAAAACTCCTTTTACTGAAATACTTCATGTTTTTTATCTGTACAATGATTTCTAATTATCCTGTTTAATATTTCTGTAGTTTGATTTATGATCATTTTACGATTTTATTTATTTTTATAGCACTTTATACACAACAATGTTGACCAAAGCGCTGTACAAATAAAAACATACAAACCAGCAAAGATAAAACATTAAAAGCATACAAAAAAAAACAACAACGCAGCTTAATACAAACAAAAGTGGATAAACAACAATCAGGTAATTTTATGACTTTACCCTTTTATTTAAAACTGCTTCAACTCAAATATTTGTGTTTTCTGATTTTAATTATCTTATTTTATTTTATGATATTTGATGTTTTGTTTTTGGATCATTTAATGACTTTATGATTTGATTTGTTGATCTTTGTGAAGCACTTTGTTACTTTCTACACTAGATATATGAAAATTCAAGAGTTCATTTTTACATCATAAGCAAACCTTAAAGAAATCCAAGTTGAACTCAGACTAAAGTTGTCCTTGAGAAAAACAAGCAGCGTGATGTTTAAATATGAGCTTTTACAAGAGCAGCTCAACAACTAAAGCTGGAAGAGAAAGCTCTGCAGGGTTGGGAGGTAGAAGTAGACATGTCGGACATTACTTTGGGTGCCACACTATAAACAGCACTATCACATCATATCAGAGACCAAGATGAAAGAAATTTTTATTTAAAGATTTAATTGTATTGTAATGACAAAGAGATATGCTGTTGAAATCAGCATGTCACCTGACCAGTTTATTCAAACTGCCATCATAAAAAAATTAGACTGTAAACTCTTTGATGATTAACATCTGTGTCATGCTGAAAATCTTTGGAAACCACTAAGTTAGATAACTATTTAAGGAGGCAACAACCAATAAAAAATGATAGAATCATAATGTAAGATATTAAAATCATTGCTTATAGTGCAGAAAATGTCATGATTAAAATATCAAAGACCAAGAATCCTTACGTTGTTAGTCCAGGTTGATGATGACACAAACTCCCGGTGTGTCATTCTGAAGGCTCCATGCTCTTGGGGTGTTTACATACTTCACTATTTTGGGCCCATCCCACAATATTGGAAGACAAATGTCACCTCCCTCCCTCTTTACCAGCAACTCTGCCTTGTAGCTGACAGATGTTTCATATTCATGAATATTCTATGCCCTGCCAGGCCCTGGCGTTGGTGCAGCTTTGATCTTCATTTCAAAAGAAAGTTCTTTGTGTGCCAACACCAGAGACTTTGGATGACTCACTCATAATATGTTTGAGTTCCGCAATAGAAGAGTGATTCGGAGCTCATACAGAGGTTACCAATGACAGCCAAGTGGTCATTCAGTTAAAAGACAAGGAAGAACAGCATTTGTCTTTTAAGATCATCTTTGCCCACACCGAAAAAAGTGACTGTATCTGGTGAAGTAAACTATGTTAGAGTAACTGTCATAATTTCTACTTTGTATTTTTAAGATTCACTAAGAACTAGTTTCTTAAAGGAAAAGTTCGCTTTTTTAGACATGAGGTTGTATGTGTTCCTTCACCCACCCAGTGCTCTGTAAACTTTGACCCATTTCACACACACACCCCTGCTCAGAGATTTTCAGGGGAAAAGTGATTCATAAACGTAGTTCTGGCTAGTTTCGGGGGCGCTTTATCTGCGCCGTTTAGCCTCACAAAAGGATTAGCCTCTGAAAACATGGCTAATTTACATCTCACAAACAAAGAGAAAAAATTTACAACGTCACCTTACAACTGGACTAGTTTTTGTCATTTGTATCCCTGCGCCGCTCACCGCGGATATTAAACAGCGCTTCGTATGTCAGCTGTTTCACTGCCGAATGCCAAAAACATGTCAGACTCCATCTCATCTGATGACGAATTTCATTTTAACACTATATCAGATGAAGAAGAAACTTATTTTACTACTAGGATATCTTTATGAGCCAGAGTACACGGATGAAGAATTGCATTTGCTACACAAAACACACACATCAACACAGATTGTTGACAAAGCTACTGCAGTCTATGATCAACCATCGGTGTAAAGATGATTGCATAAATAATGCGCTAAAATGCGAAGATGATTGCATGAATACGGCAGACATAGCGGAATAAATCATTTTTTAAAAACAAAACTTACCCAGATTTCTGGTACGGCCGAACTCTTCAAAAACAGTCTTTCACTTTTTCCTGATGTAATCATCCTCTTTGAAGTGTGCACTGCACAAACGAAAGGTTTTGACTCGTTCCAGCCGAGTATCCTTGGAGTAGCCGATTGCTAAAAGCCACTGATGCCTTAGAGAAACGTCCTTAGCAGGAAAAGTGTCAAACCGAAAAGGTGATCCTGTAACATCCTTATTGTTACAACCCGGGAACCTGCAGGTACGCACCATGGCTCGATATATTTAAGAAAAACTACTTTTAAGTGAATTTAGAAGTTGTTGTTTCACTCATACAGCTAGGATTAGCAGCCAGACGCAAGTCACGCGACGCCATTCTATCGCTGCTGCGGTGAGCGGCGCAGGGATACGAATGACAAAAACTAGTCCCGCTGTAATGTGACGTTGTAAATTTTTTTCTCTTTGTTTGTGAGATGCAAATTAGCCATGCTTTCAGAGGCTAATCCTTTTGTGAGGCTAAACGGCGCAGATAAAGCGCCCCCGAAACAACTTCTCCCCTGAAAATCTCTGAGCAGGGGTGTGTGTGTGAAATGGGTCAAAGTTTACAGAGCACTGGGTGGGTGAAGGAAGACATAAAACTTAATGTCTAAAAAAGCGAACTTTTCCTTTAAGTAAATTAAAAATGTTCTTTAAAGGAGTCATCACCTAGCCTGGCAAGCCATCCTATATATGTGAATATATAGTCTGGCCACGACCCATTAACGGCTCTCAGTCATGGGGCGGGATCTACGGTTGTCTTTCAAACTGTCTGCATGCAATTGGATAGCGCTAGGACCAATCAGAGTAACAAACAACGTGACGTAATCACAGCGACGGAAAAGAGGGAGGCAGCAATGGCGTCTAACATCAATGATTTCTGTCGTTTTTGTATAAAAACATGTGAATATCAGGTGTACTGGGACATTGCACTACTTTGTTTGATAAAAATAAGAAGCCGCTAAGTATAGCCGACAGACTTACGCACGTTGGAGTCTAAATAATCCAATGTTGATGACAAAGCCGTTTCAAACGAAGGTGGTTCCTGCGCTGCCGCCATGTTGTTTGTGTTCGCGGCCGCAGCTCTGACGTCATCGGCTACTCCCGCTCTGTGATTGGCCCACAATATAGAGCGCTGTGATTGGCCCAACCATAAATATAGCGAGTGATTGGACAGCCAATTATAGAATCGGGCTGTGAGGGTTCCAATGAAGCGTGCCTAGACCAAACTTTGCAAAGCAAGAATTTGGTCTAGTTCACTAGGCTAGTCATCACCTGAAATTTTCACTCTTCCACTTGAAAAAATGTATATAATGGCTTCCTAATGATTTTTCACTGGCCGAGAAGCCGATATTTAACATTGAAGCGTTTGTTTACTCTTGCCTTCTTCAACCAGCTCACATGCACCCCACAAGCACGCGCATTCCAAAAAGAGATTTGCCTATATGTCGTAACAAAGGCTGAATATAACCAAATATGAACCAGCAGCGAACAAACCAGCACAACAAAGCTAATTTCATAACGTGAAACGCATAAATGATGTCTTACCGTTGCTGATCCGTGTTATGGGGAAAAAAAAAGTCCACTCGGTTTGTGTATTCGATCTTCACAACAGCATGATGAGCCGATGCCAGGCTGTGTAGCTTGCTTTGTCCCAGCTAGACTGTTTACAGAACTTCAATGCCGCGTCCCATCATTTTCCGGTTTACGGCGCTTCGCTGAAAAAAAACTCAACAACAAGCAAGGTAGCTATTACGCACGAGGCGAGGCTCGGGCTCGTACTGTTTAATCCCGTAGATCACTGCCAGGTCGGGTTCAGTTATGTCTTTTGTTATTTTGGAGCAAGATGCTGAAGCTGCTTCCTGCTTCCTTCCACCAATCAACGCGCCCCTCAGTCCTGACACAGCCAAAATATTGCGTGTAATCTCGTGAGAAAATATGCATTTTTAATTTATTTTTCCAATACAATTTATTTTAATGGCCTAAAAGACTGTAATAGGATGTAGACAGCCACAGTATTATAGGTGATGACTCTTTTAACATAACACATGACTTAAGGTGGAGTGAGTTTACTTAGTTTTCCTAATACTATTTAAATGTTTAATAGTTGCATGTATGTCAACCTACAAATATTACATAAACTTTACTCAGAAAATATAGCGTTTTTAAACGCACGCCTGACGCATGTGCACTGTAGCACACACAACAGGACAGCACTGCTTCGAGTCCGGACGTAGAGGATCACAGAGCATGGTGTTGGTGTCGCAACTACGACAGTCATTTCGCAGGTAAGTTATTATTGTTCTGTTTTAAATTTGTGATAATGAATAAGTCTGCATGTAGTTTGACATAAGAGAAGTCACTGTTCATAAGTTTATTAACTGACGTTGAACATGGTTTTGTTCTCTGTAAATGTTTGGAAGTAAAGTAAAGCTTGCCGCACATGAAACCATTCTGCTGAGCTAAAAGTCATTCAAGGCCATTTAGATAACTCGCTGTGTGCATCTAATTTTCAGTGTTTGCTACTTGGTGACTCGTCCTCACCCTATCAAACATGTTTGATGTTTTTCGCCTCGCGAAGCGAAATGTTCAAATGACACGTGTTCTCTGCTCACATGGACTAAGATGGCAGCTCCCTGTCTTTGCGTCAGAAAAATTAATGAAACAGAGACAGATGGTTATGGAGAAAATGCTGCTATTTGTTTTGTAGATTAAGCTCCACTGCCGCCATTTTAAGTTTAGGAAAATCATCATCATCATTTATTTATAAAGCACCTTCTTACACTTATGTCCAAAGTGCTTTACATGATACAAAAAAAAATAAAAATAAAAAAATACATCATTATACCTACTTAAAGGGACTATATGGACTTTGCAATTTTCATGCTCGCGATTGCCCCCTCAGGCCAAACGTGTAACTGCAGCTTCAATAGTAAGCTCGTGCACGAGGCATGCATGCTGTACTCCTGAATGAAAACAACAGCTGAGTCAGTCCTGCTGCTGATGGCTCTTCTAAATTGTCTTTCAAATCTGCCTCCACACAATCAGCAATGTCCAATACAGAGTATAATATAATATAATATAATATAATATAATATAATATAATATAATATAATATAATATAATAGAATAGAATAGAATAGAATAGAAAATAATAGAATAGCCTTTATTGATTTTGTACAGGGTACAGCGACATTGGAGTGCCACTCCCTTTGGTGTAAAATGTAAAAGAATACAAAAAGTAATGCAGAAATAATATAAATATAAAATCAACAATAATATGTGCAAATATACACACAGAGTAGCAGCATTAGTTGGGTTCTGTGCAGGTCACTATTGTAAGCAGAATTTTAGCATATTGAGTGAAACTCAAATAGCACATATAATTGTTAGCCTATATAATAATTATAATTGTTATATAATAATTATAATTGTTATAATTGTCAGCTTCATCCAGGCCAATGCAAGGAAGTTGGTCAACCTCATCCTGTGATGCACACCTATTGCACAAGACAAATAAATGTTATATAATCAGTGAATAGAAAGTGAGAGTGGGGATGTTACTACGGTATTAAAAAAAACAATAATAAAACATACCTTATTGATATTGGAGATACATAATCTGAATCATATAGGTCTAAAGCTCCTTCTCCTTCCAGCTCTAATCTGGAAGTTAAAATAGCAGCAAAACATGATTATATATACTGACATATCCATTGCATTTCAATGAGAATAATTTGTTACTTACACACTGTTTCCAAACTATTGGCTTGTTTCTAATCTAAAGAGTTCTTTCAGCTCCATCGATTTGATGCTACGAAAACAAACAGAATACACCAATTACAAAAACATAGGTTATGAATCAAATGATAAAAGCCCTGCATGTTTCTGCATTTACTTCTCATATATGATAACCAGGACTGCTGCATAATTTATTCTCCACATCCAGACACAATTATCTTATTGTGACGGTTTCAGACGCCATCTACTGGGTGTGTTGTGCAGCGGCAAGGACGAATCACCAAGTAGCAAACACTGAACAACTTTAATGCCGAAACGGCTCCCCTCTTCACCTCCCGACACATACATTTAACACACGGTGCCAACAGGCACCGGACAAAAACAACATAAAATGAACACTGGACTAAAACTAAACAACATTAACACAGTCCAGCATTATATAACCCCCCAGAACACAAAACACACTAAACAACCCCGAACTTACCCCCCACAATGAACCGCGGCCCTGCCTGGCCTGACAGTGGTCAGGGCCACCACATAGCCCCCCATCAAGAGGGTCAAGTGTCCCACAACCCTCAGTCCCCCAAAACAAAGTCTTAGGCCGGCCCGGTCGGCTCCGGGCTTGCACCGGCCTCCGGGGACGCCGAGCAGCCCCCCCCCAGCCTGCGCAGAAGCAAACGTGGAACTCTGCGTCCTGGCGACAACCCGGCCAGTAAAACCTCCACCGGAGCCGCCGCCCCGTCTTGCTGTTGCCAATGTGCCCTGTTCCTGCTGCTCCGTGCACCCAGTAAAGGACTTTTCCTCGGAGGCTTCGTGGCACCAGCAGCTGTAGGTGATCCGACCCCCCTCCTGGTGCCTGCCAGCACCTGTACAGTACATCCTCATGCAGCTCCAAGCTGCCGAACTGGGAGTGCAGGTCCTCTAGATCAGCCCCTCGAGAGGACACAGCGGCCCACTCTGGTCTCCCGGCGTCCCGAACCCAAGCTCTCACCTCCGCGAAAGTCGGATCAGCCTCCTGCTGATCCCTCAGCTCCTCCATGGCGAACAACTCCCTCTCTGGTTCATCAACAGTCACCGCTGCTGCAACCGACAGTTCTTGCTCCGGCCCCCTGCAGCCTTCCTCCAGCGACTGGAACTCGCCCCAGAGCACACTCTCCCCCTGGAGAGGAAGCTCATCGGCCCCCATGCGCAAAGCAGCTCCTCGCACATCAACGCATGCCCCTCAGCGAGTCAACAAATCCAACCCAATGATGCAATCCTTCCGAATGTCAGTCACCCAAAACTCATGCTCACCCCGAAGTGGTCCCACCACCACCGGTAACAGTCCTTTTCCCGTCATCCTGGCCTTCCCGCCAGTCATTGTCAGCAATGCAGCCTCCGTGGGGCTCCACCCCACCGGGAGAGAACCCTCAGTCTCTGGTAGCAGTCCTTTCCGGATCAAACAGATGGTAGAACCTGTATCCACCAGGGCCCTGCATCGCTGTCCACCCACAAAACAATCCAAATATAATCCACCAAGTGACCCGCAGCGTCTGACAGATGGCAGATTAACTCCACTGGGTGATGTTGCACGAGGTCCCCTTACCCCGCCGTCATCTCCCACAGCCTGTGGCCTCTGCTGTCCTGATCTGGGCTTGGACTTGGAGCCGGGCAGTCACTGGCTAGATGCCCTGGTTCCCCGCAGTGGTAACACAGCCCAGCTAACTTCTCCCATGTCCTCCAGCATCTCCTCCCGTTCAACCACTCTGACCAGCGGCGGTCACTCCAACACTCCAGCTAGCATCACGTCCTCCGCTTGCTCAGCTCTCCTGAGCACCTCCTCCAAGGTGGTGGGGAAAGACAGCCTGACGTGTTGGCGTAGCGTCTCTGGTGTTCGCCCACGGAGAAAAGCGTGCAGGCTTAGCTCCTCTCTAACGGCAGCCGGAAAGTCAGGATAGCCCCGTCGAGCATACAGTTGCAGGTCAGCCGCATAAGCTCCCAATCTTTCTCCGTGGCTGCGCCGTCTGCCATTCAGCTGCTCTCGGCTTTGCTCTCCTGAGACTCGCTCTCCAAAGCATCTATCCAGTGCTGCCGTGATGGCTTGCTAGTCACATCGCTCCTCCGATGCCAGGTCCACCAGAACTTGAAGCGCCCCTCCTTCCAATGCCAGCGCCACACGAACAGCCATTTCTTGCTGGCTCCACCCCTCGTGCCGAGCTGCCAGCTCCACCTGAGCGAGAATTGGTGCAAGTGGCGTGGCGCCGCTGAATCCTGGAAGTTTCACCAGCGTTCGATTACCGCCATCTCTTAGCGTCGACGTTGCCGGGATTGTAGGCGTTTCTGCTGGGTACAGCTTCCTCAGCTGCCAGGTTAGTCGCGGAGCACTGGCTCCATCTGGCTGGCGCGGCGCTCTCATCTTGGCGCCCAGCTGTAGTTGCTCTTGAAGCTTGCTGTTCTCTCTGTCGAGTCTCTCAATTTCCTCGTCTATTTGCTGCATCTTGTGTGTCTTTCTTGACAGCGAGTATCCCACTTCTGACACCAATGTGACGGTTTCAGACGCCATCTACTGGGTGTGTTGTGCAGCAGTAAAAATGCCAGGGCTCATTCTAAAGGACCAGGGCATTGCAGGAGAATGTATGAGGAATACATTTAAAATTTCTATACTTGTATTAGCTGTTAAACTTCCACATAGTCTCTTTAAACAGTAACATCCATAAAATTCTAAAACCCAGTCAATAGCAATAGAAACATTAGAGGATAAATCAAGTCTCACCTCAACTCCTATAAGAAAGCCAAAGAATAAAAATGGGTCTTTAATCTACTTTTTATCTAAAATCCATCTCTTGTCTCCATTTCGTTTGTTTTTCTGACGTGAAAACATGGGGCTGCCATCTTTGAATCATGTGAGCGGAGAACACGGGTGTTTCTCAACATCAAGGCGCCTTCCCTAACAAGCCTGGGTAGGCAAGGCCACAGACATGAATACTTTGACGCTCAGTGGACTGGCGTTGTGGCCAGCCATCATCTTAGATGGGTCTCCATTCGCCCCCAGTGCAGCCACCCTCTTAGATGGGTCTCCATTCGCCCCCAGTGCATTAATTTCTACTGAGGAAGGTGCTTACCCAACTAAAAAGCACATTTTATCAAGCTTTTTCACAAAACCAGACACATGGTATGGAATGATAATTAAAATATTAATATAATTAAACAAAATAAATTGAAATTTAAACGCCCATCAGGGAGGCTAGAAAAGTCAATAGTAATCCCATGTGATCTGTTTTCAATAGTGCGCTGGTTGTTGCAACCGTAGGCTGCACAAAAACAGGCATAGTTGCCCACTCTGCATTACCTTTGCAGAGTGAGGAGACCCATCCAATATGGTGGAGATGCTGTTATATTCTCCAGGAGCCAATGGGGCGTCTACGTATTCATGTCTATGGGCAAGGCGCCTTGACATTGAGAAACACCCGCGTGTCACTTCAATTTTTGGCCTCAGTACAAAGCTAAGTGAATTAATGCTGTGGTTTGAGAATGAGGGAGAGAACATGATGAACGTCTTCATGAACGCCAGAGGTGAGAGCACCTGCTTGTGAATACAAAGATACTTCGCTGACAGTTTTCCTACTTTTATTATTTTTGTTTTTCAAGAAGCTAGTTGGCACGGCTAGTAGCATTTATATGGATACAATGGAAAAATGAAAAATTAACGTCCTGTTTGCGGCACATTAGTATATGTGAGGGGGCAAACCTTTCAAGATGGGTGGTGACCATGGTGGCCATTTTGAAGTCGGCCATCTTGGATCCAACTTTTGTTTTTTCAAGAGGAAGAGGGTCATGTGACACATCAAACTTATTGGTAATGTCACAAGAAAAACAATGGTGTGCTTGGTTTTAATGTAACTTTATTCATTAATGAGTTATTTAGAAGTTTCTCTTTGTTCACAGCCATTGACATGTCGAAGAGGTTAACACGTGAGGAGCGAATCAAAATTGTGTTGATGTCTGGTGAGCGTAGTAACCAGGTCATTGCAGCAGATTTCAATGCAAGACACCCTATGAGACCACCCATCTCCCATGCTACAGTTAGCAAACTGCTTGCTAAGTTTCGTGAAACTGGTTCAGTGTTGGATTTGCCAAAATGTGAACGCATGAAAACTGTCACTAATGAAGAAACATCAGTGGCTGTCCTAGCTTCATTCAGCAAGAGCCCACAGCTTAGCACTCGCCGCATGTCACTGGAGAGTGGCATTAGTCGAACATCCCTTCGGCAGATATTAGCTACTCACAAATGGCACCCTTACAAACTCCAGCTACTGCAGCATCTCAACGAGGATGACACAGATTGGTGCACAGAATTTGCAGAATGGGCAAAACAAAAATTGGAACAGGACCCTCAGTTCACGCAGAAGATTTTGTTCAGTGATGACGCAAACTTTTATGTGAATGATGAAGTTAACAAACAAAACCACCGCTATTGGTCTGACACTAACCCACATTGGATAGATCCCTCCAAGACTGTTGGAACAACAAAAGTGATGGTTTGGTGTGATATATGGGGTACAAAGATAGTGGGGCCATTCTTCATCAATGGAAACCTCAAGGCCACTGGATATTTGAAATTGCTACATGATGATGTGTTTCCCTCTTTATGCACTGAAGCTGGCACGTTCCCTGAGTTTTTCCAGCAAGATGGTGCACCACCACATTATGGGTGTCAGGTCCGAGCATTTCTAGATGAACAGTTTCCTGGAAAGTGGATTGGTCATTGTGGACCAGTTGAATGGCCCCCAAGGTCTGCCAATCTGACCCCCTTAGACTTTTATCTTTGGGGTCATCTGAAGGCAATTGTCTATGGCACATGTGTCAGACTCAAGGCCCGCGGGCCAGATGTGGCCCGCCACATCATTTTATGTGGCTCACAAGAGCTTAAACTTTAAGCTTTTAAGCCTTTACATGTCTTAAAATAGGTCTATGCTGCTTCAAAGCATACATTGACTATAAACTACATTTCCCATAATGCATTGCGATTGTGTTACCAGTTCAGTGACAGTATGGACCCTGTGCACGAAGAAATGCTAATTTCCGGGTTCCTACCGGAAGTATAGGTTAGTTATTTCCGGCTAGTATTATGCTAATGAAAATACATGGTAAATGAGAGGATAAGTTAAGATATTTAATTGTAAAATGTTGCTTTGATTGGCATGTCTGTGTTGGTGTGTGTGTGTCTACTCCCCACCCCCTCGATCGAAATGGATGAAAGTAAAGTGAAAGTAAAGTGCTGCTAGAAAACAGGTGAATAGCAGCGCATCTGATCTGAGCAGAAAAAGAATCACAAACTGCTTCACAAAGATCAACAAAACAAAAGATAAAGTCATCATAAAATGATCTTAAAACAAAACCACAGAATATAAAATCAATAAAAATCAAAAAACAGAAAGTCATAAAATGATAAAACAATTGAAAACATTATAAATACTAGTTAAAAAAGGGATAAAACAAAAGATTTAAGTAAAAGCAGTTTTAAACAAAAGGGTCTTCAGCTGCTTTCTAAAGGTGACCAGTCAATAACACGTAGGGATAAAGGAAGTTCATTCCCATGTCGGGCTGCAACAGCCTGGAAAGAGCGATCACCTTGACTTTTCTATCTGGTCTTTGGAACTTCTAGGAGGTTCTAGTTGGTGGACCTGAGGGCTCGGGTTGGAGCATAAGGCTTTAACAGTTCAGTAAGGAGGAGCTTGGCCATGTAGAGCCCAGAAAGTTCTAGTCAGGATTCTAAAGTTAATGGGTAACCAGTGCAGAGACATCAGAATAGGAGTGATGTGAGCTCTTCTGTTTACTCCAGTTAGGAGCCTCGCTGCAGAGTTCTGGACCAACTGAAGGCGCTCAAGGGCTATTTTGTTAAAACATGAGAAAAGTGTGTTACAGTAATCTAGACGGGAGGAGATAAAGGCATGGAGAACCACTTCAAGTTAATGTTTTGACACCAACCTTTGCAGTTTGGAGATATTTCTCAAGTGATAAAAACAGTTTCTGACCAGTGTTTTTGAGTGGCCTTCAAAAGACATTGTTTGGTCAAAAACACCCAAATTTCTCATGTTTGACTTGACGGCAGAAGCTAAATGACCAAGTTGTTGACTAATCAGAGGAGTCATGCTCTCAGGGGCAATGATCAGACATTCAGTCTTTTCAGAGTTTAACTGAAGGAAGTTATCTTCTAGCCAGCTAGTGATCACTGACAGGCACTCTAGTAGTTCAGACAGTTTATAGAACTCAGAATCCTTAAAGGAGCAGTACAGCTGAATGTCATCTGCATATAGGTGATAGGAGACATCATGAAAAGCATCAATTATCTGTCCAAGAGGGTGTATATATAATAAAAACAGGAGTGGACCTAAAACAGAGCCTTGGGGTACCCCACAGAACAGATTGGTGGAATCTGACATGATTTGGTTTATACAGACACTGAAACTTCTGTTAGAAAGGTACGATCTGAACCAGTCTAGAACAGTTCCAGAGATCCCCACCGAGTCACGAAGTCTGTTAATTAAGATGCTGTGATCAACAGTGTCAAAAGCTTGCTGTAGCAAGTTCTATCTAACCGACCACAGTGAGAGCACAGAGTGAAAGTTCTGCTCAATGTAGAAGCCGAAAGGCCCTGACGTTACTGCAGTCGCCGTCGGCTAGTTTCGGTAAACTTCTGTAAAGGACAACAAAGCACGTCCGAGACGCTCCGAACTAACAGGGAATAGCGCTAGTGATTCATACCAAATCACTGGTGAAATTAAGGACTTTAGTGGCAGATAATGTCTTATTTAGAGGCTGCACCGCTGCCACAACAACTCCGATTATGGATGGATATATGCCGATCGTAGACAGATATTTCTCGGACTTCAAATAGCACCAATTCTCTGGGCGAGTAAATTAACGTATTGCATAGTTGAATTAATGTCCAGGTAGCAAAAAAACTGTAGTTACTGTTTAATGATAATACAACGTATTTGTCATACCCCTCTTAGTCAAGTTCGCACTAGTTAGCACAGCCGCGTTGTGTACTCACCTTCAAATACTGGGATATATACAGTTTAAATCCCTTTTGTCGTTTGCTTTGTGGAGCAGATGAAAAAGTGTCGACAATACGATGAACATCATCGACTGAAATTTTCAGCAAATTCCCAAGGGATCTGGAAAAGTACAATTCACTGCCATGTTGACATTACTGTGAAGGGGACAGGAAGTAGCACGGCTCTCCGGAGTTCATCAACCAGAACACAGAGTCCATTCCGCCACTAGGTCGCAGTGAATCCACATCTGTATTTAATTATTGCGACAGGTGAAAAGAACTATCCACAAATTAGCCCAAAATGTTCAGGAAGAGAAAGATTGATGCAGAAGGAAGGCTGTTTCAAGAAAGATGGGAAGGTGAATAATTGTTTGTGCTTCAAGGAGAAAAACCGATGTCTTTTGTGTCATGAGGCACTGTCGGTAGTCAAAGAGTACAATCTACATCGGCATTTTGACACCAAACAAAGTTAGCCTTGAAGAGAAACGACAAATGGTCAAAGAATTAAAAGCCAAAGCCAAAAACGACACGACAGTGAGAGCTATCTTTATTGTGGCTGAAGAAATCACCCGCGCTTCAAACTCTTTTTCGGAGGGAGCGTTTTTGAAGCAGTGCATGCTGAAGGTGTGTGAGCAGATGTGCCCAGACCAGATACAGACGTTTAAAAATGTCATTTTGTCAAGAAACACCATCACGGACCGAGTCACGGAGCTAGCAAGGAACCTTTCAACACAGCTGACTGAAGAGTCTCACAGTTACACAGCTTTTTCATTAGCTGTTGATGAAAGCACAGAAAACAAGGATACAGCGCAGCTATCCATTTTTATTAGAGGCGTTAAACCGGACCTCTCTGTCACAGAGGAGCTCTTGGATGTAGCTGCCATGCATGGGACTACAACGGGACAGGACATTTATGATGTGGTGAAGAAATCTGTAAGTAAAACTGGATTGCCCTGGGAAAAGTTGGTGTCGTTGACTACAAATGGCGCATGCTGCGCACCTGCCATGTGTGGGGGGAAAGCAGGACTGGTTGGACTAATAAAGGAGAACTTGCAGAAAAGTACCTGTCCCACACCACTGGTAACGTATCAATGCATTATCCATCAAGAAGCTTTGTGCGGAAAGGTGCTGTAGATGAATCATATAATGAACATGGTCATTGTGGGAAATTATATTTTTTTGCCTACTGTGCCTTTAATTTTAGAACTTAGAATCCAGTTAATCAAATATGTTAATCACTTTTCTTTCCAGGGTTTATTGATACACATATGATTCTTGTACTCTTTATTGATCTGCATTTAACCATGATTTGTGCATGTTTACATCAAACTGTGAGTTTCAGCTAAAGCAAGAAGGTTTTAATCTCATGTGAAGGTCTGGTTCTGGTGTCATAAAACTGTGCAAAGGAGGTGAGAACAATCTGACCTAGGGACAGATAAGACAGGAGAAAGTGTAGACCAGATGGCTTCATTCCTGGAGCCAGAGATCATAAATATGTCGGTTACCAAGGATACGAAAGTTAGGATCTTGAAGGGAGGTACCAGGCGGAACCAGGTTCTGCAGAAGGAATAAAATCTGTGTGCATGCTGTGAACTTCAGATTCGCCATTATACGATGGGAGATGGTTGGAATCTCCCCAAGTGACACTGGGTTAAAATGAAGATGTAATAAAGAGTCTACGTTGATTGCAACGAGGCGGTCTTTATGGCTCGTGATTTCTTATTTGATCAGAAGATCTTAACGAACCGGGAGAGTGGGAAAAGGAAAGAGAAAAAGTCAAATGCTGAGCCAGCTCGGAGGAAAGAAGAAGACCGGAACCAGGAGGAGTGACATCAGACGAGCTGCAGTAAACCAGATTTGAGCTGAAGTACATCAGAGACAGAAACACCAATATATTTTCCCACAACATCATCAAAACTGTAAATTTCATTCGGGTGCGTGGCCTGAATCACCGCCAGTTCCAGCTGTTCCTGCAGGAGATGGGCTTGGAGCACGAAGACCTGCCATATCATACAGAAGTGAAGTGGCCAAGTAGGAGCAAAGTCCTTGAAAGGTTTTTGTCTTTTGTAAAAAATATAAATTTTATACTTTGTCTGCTTTGTGTGTGGTGTGTATGTATCATGTTGTGAAAATATAATTGTTTATTTAGTGTTTTGTTTATTTTCTCTCTTATCACCACATGTCTTCCTTTTTTTTCTCTTATGCAGTCCCCAACTCAACTACGTGTAATTATTGAAGAGACACAGGTTTTCAAGTTAACCCTCCCAGATGGAATCCCTAACACTGTAGATGAACTTTTGACAGCTGCACGGTGTAATGTTTCCTTCCTTTTACCCAGTTTCCCACAATGAAAAGACAGATGACTTGATTCCCGTTTTCAATGCTTTACCGTCACTCTTAACTTGTACAGCTCGAACTCACATCCACACATACTTCCGTTTTTTTCCCATTCTCCGTGTTGCATTCACTGACAGTCTGTAATTATGAATCTTCACTAAACTTCAACATGTTATAAGGATACAATCTAGCGATATCAACTACTGCACAGAACAAACATTGTATATTCTATTACACATGTACAACATTTCCATCTTTTTTTTATTTTTATTTTTTTGCATGAATTCCACAGTGGGACACAAAATTGCCTTTTAACGAACAGCTGTCTCTGGTCTGACATAAGCATCCAAATAAGCTGGACTTCTCCTGTAATGACAGCAAGGATACCTTGTCACTGCTAGGGCCAGGAGAGGAAGGACGAACACCAGTACTGAGTCGTTTGAAGATGGAGTTTCTCGTGATCCTATGTCCATTTGCGCGAACCATTGATGTGGGTGACAATGTGTGGGACGCAGTTGTATGACGATGTCAGCTTACTGCGTTTTGGTTGTCAGTATATAACACTGTCACCAAGTTTGATGATGCTTGGTTGTGCATGACTCCGAGCATCCGCGTGAGTTTAATTCTTTTCTTTGCACTCCTGTCTCGGTCTCTTATCACAAGGTCGCTGTAATTTTCCACAGCCATGGAAAAAGCTGGTATTTTGGTGTACATTTTGCGCTGAAACATGAGTTCTGCAGGAGATGCTTTTGTGGTGCTGTGAGGGGTGGAGCGATATTCACGGAGGAATGTAGATATGGTTTGTTTCCATGGGATGCCTTGGCCTGCAGACACTCGAATTGCCTTCCAGAGGGTGCGCATGTAACACTCTGCTGTGGCGTTGGCTTGTGGCCATGAAGGCGTTATTTATGTGTCAGGAAGCTGGAGAACTGTTCACTGTTGAACGGAGGTCCATTGTCTTGTCTGTCTTGAAGACTCTGGGAATTCCAAACATGGAAAACACGTTGTCGATGATGGTGTCAGCTGAAGTAGATCTGACTGCTTTCACTAAAGGAAACCGTGTGTATTCATCAATGATGACAAACAGGTATTTCCCAGTCGGTAGTGGGCCGTAGAAATCGGCACTGACAGTGTGCCAGGGTGATTCAGGTAGGTCAGACATGCACAAAGGCTCGATGTATGTTACTGGAGTGTTCGTTTGGCAGCACACAGTTTTTTACCACTAGTTCTGCTTTCTGATCCATATTGGGGAACCAAACATTCGATCTTAACAGTGTTTTTGTCTTTATGTGACAGGGTGAGCACCCTATCACCGTATCCCGATTGATCATGCGCCCTGGCTGCTTGGCCACGGGGATATCCCTTTGGCTGACTGGTTAATACGCGTGACTCTCACCCGGGGGTCTGAGGTTTGCGTCCCGCCCGGGCCCTCGTTTGTCCACCTTGCCACATCCATGTAGTACTGTGAAGTTGGTCCATGGATGTGGGGTTTGTGGCACCCTGCACGGGAGCACGGGGACGTGCTTGTGGAAAGAGGGGGGAAGATGTGACAGGGTGAGCACCCTGTCACCGTATCTCGATTGATTATGTGCCCTGGCTGCTTGGCCACGGGGATATCCCTTTGGCTGACTGGTTAGCGCGCGTGACTCTCACCCGGGAGCCTGGGGATTGAATCCCGCCCGGGCCCTCGTTTGTCTACCTTGCCACATTTACAATGCCCTGATGTCCTTCGTGGGCGAACTGTAGCACCCTATCTTGCAGAGCTGAGGGGATGATGAGTCTAGTACCACGAAGCAGGAAGTCCTCGTTGTGTGACACTGTCAGTTCATCACGAATTTGTTTGTACTTTCTTAGGACAGGACCATCCTGTGTGTCACTGTCGACTGTGTTCCATGCTTTGTGCGATATACAGACCTTAACTTTCTGCAGGATTCTGTCCATGCTGGTTGTGTCTTTGATTTCAGCTAGAGTCATTGCCTTTGGCATGGCATGTTCTGCTAGGAAGTTGACATAGTCCTCTGCCACTTTTGCTGCTCTGGTGTGCTTTCCAGGCGGAGCGGAGATTGGGTGTCGGGAAATCTAATCCGCTGGGTTTTCTGTTCCCTTTTTATAGACCACTTGGAGGTCATATGGCTGTAGTCGTAAACCCCATCATTCAATCCTCGCAGGTGGCTTTGAGTGAGTATTATTCCATATCACTTCCAGTGCTTTGTGGTCGGTGACCAGCGTAAATGAATGTCCGTAAAGGTAGAGATGAAAATGTTCACAACTCCACACGATGGCCAGAGCTTCTCACTCTGTCTGGGTGTAGCGCCTTTCCACATCATTGAGAGCGCGGCTGGCATATGCTACAGTATGTCTTTCCCCCCTGCTGTCCAAGTTGGTATAAAATGGCACCCAAACCAATGGGGCTAGCATCCACCACGAGTTCCGTGCGTTTGTCCGGATCAAAGTACAACATGACAGTGTCGCTCGTCAGACCATCTTTGATTGCCTGAAGGGCCTCGTCCTGCTCCGGTCCCCAGCACCAAGGTACGCCCTTCTTGGTAAGTTCTCTGAGTGGCGTTGAGCTAGATGCAAAGTCTTTTATGAAGCGCAAGCAATATGTTGCCATGCCAAGCAGGCTTCTCACTTCAGTGAAGTTTTCCAGGGCACTCGCTTCCTTGATGGCACCGACCTTTTTGGGATCTGCAGATATGCCACCAGCCTGAAAGACAAATCCAAAGAACTCCAGTCGGGTCCTGTTAAACTCACATTTTTCTCGATTCAGTGTGAGGCCTTTCTCCTTGAGACGCTGAAATACTAGTGTCAGACTTTTGTCATGATCTGCTTGCGTCTTGCCATGAACAATATCGTCGCTGAGGTTTTTCACACCATCCATCCCTTGCAGGGCTTGGCAGACTGCATTCTGATAAACCTCAGCCGCCGATGAAATCCCAAAGTTCAGACAATTGTATCTCCTCAGCCTTTTGTGAGTACTGAAGGTTGTGATGTATCTGCTGTCTGGTTGTAACTCTAGTTGGTGATATCCTGCTCTCAGGTCAAGTTTGGAGAAAACTGTTACACCATTCAACTCGTGGATGACGTCATCCATGGTGGGAGTGAGGTGTCGTTCTCGCTGTATGGCCATGTTGGCCTGTCTCATGTCAACACAGATTCTGACTTCACTGGGGTTTTTAGGTTTAGGCACAGTCACAATTGGAGAGACCCAAGGTGTGGGGCCTGTCACAGTCTCTATGATATCATTGTCCTTCAGTTTTTGCAGCTCATGTTCCACTTTTTGGCGAATGTGAAATGGGACGTGCCTGTGTGGTTGACAAGTAGGCCGTACGCTGGTGTCTTTGTGGGGCTTGACTGTAAAGTCTTTTAACTTGTCTATTCCCTGGAACAGCTCAGCGTGGCTGTCCACAAGTTGATCTGCCATTATAGGCTTTGGCAGTGAAGACACAATGTTGACCACTCTAAGGAGGCCTAATTGCGTAGCTGTGTCATAGCCAAGTAGGGAATAGCCTTTTCCTGCTTTAACGTAGAACTTGCAGTCAGTCTTCCTGTTGTTTGCCTCAGCGTCACATGTGAACATGCCAGCAAGCGTTATCGGGGCAGCACAACCATAGGGAAACACATCAGTATCAGCTGGCTCTAGCTGTGGTCGTGGGGATAACATATCTAGGGTAGACTCAGTGATTATGTTCACGGTGGCTCCTGAATCCAATATTACCAATATTTCAACGCCTCCTATCTTGATGTGTGACGTTGGTGTTTTCTTATTGTCTGCAGTAGCAGTCACAAACACATATTCTTCACCACTGCTAGATGATTCCTTAATCTTCACGGCAGGCTGAGGTGGTGATAGTGAACACTTTTTTATGGGTTCTACGTTGTTTGTCCTGTATTCTAGGTTTTACATTGTGGTCTTTTGCAAACTGTTATGATGTTGAACTGCACTGTCTAGCAAATTGATTTAGCTTACCACAGGCTTTGCAGTCTTTCCCACGTGCAGGGCAGTCTTTTTCATGTGGGTATGGTCCACCACAATTCCTACACTGGTTGTTTGGTCTTCTCGTATCCGTGGAGTTGTGACTTTTGTTTGATCTTTCCGTCCATTGTATGGTATTCACTGATGCAGCGGCTCCTTGTTCCATGCCTGTAGCTTGTTGTTCAGACACTTCTATTGATCTCCTGTGGCTGAGAAGATCTTCCAAACTCAGGTCCGGCTCTCTCAGTGCTCGTCTGCAGCCTGGACAACGTGCAGCTCTGTATCAGCTGTCCTTTTATTTCTAGATTCACATCAGAAAACCCACAGTGTTTGGCAAGCGTGCGCAGTCGTGTGCAATAGGTGTCAAGGTTTTCACCCGGTAACTGCACTGCTTTTCTGAAAATGTACACTTCATAAAGGACATTCTTCTTCAGTGAAAAATATGTTTCAAGCTTTGTTTTCACATCAGCATATTTGTCCGTGCTCATTGTACACGTTCACCGGCCATAGTGTAGCAATAAAGCTTTCAGCCATCTATCTCCGGAGATATTAAATGCAGTTGTGTAGTTTTCGAACCTCTGAACCCATTTTGTCCATCTTGGTCCGACAGAGCTGGGGTCTGTTTCAGTATCAAATGGCTGAAGAGCGGGGGTGGTGGCGAGCGACATGTTTTGTCGACGCTTGTTTTCCTGACGTTGGCGTAGTTAGCTTGTAACACAGCGCTTAGCTTGTCAGCGGTGGCCTCTCACGGCTCTCGTTGCTTGTCCGCCGTCTCCTCTCCTTCGGAAATCCTCGTTGCCAATGTTTCCTTCCTTTTACCCAGTTTCGCACAATGAAAAGACAGATGACTTGATTCCCGTTTTCAATGCTTTAATGTCACTTTTAACTTGTACAGCTCAAACTCACATCCACACATACTTCCGTTTTTTTTCTCGTTCGTGTTGCATTCACTGACAGTCTGTAATTATGAATCTTCATTAAACTTTTGGAATCATTTTCAACTTACAGGGAGTTATACTGTAATGTACATGGACAAAGATTTTGATAATCAATTCTTCACACTAACATCAACCGATGTGATTAATGACAAGGACACAATCAAACTAGTTGCACGTTATACAAAGAGCTATTGTAATGTCACTTCGGTAAAGTGGTTTTGATGGTTCTCTGGCCAAGTGCCACAAAGTGGTCGGACATTTCAAACACAGTCTGGCAAACTTAGATGAGCTGAATACCCAGCAAGCCTCCCTTGGACAAGAACAGGAGCCACTCGTGCAAGATGTTCCAACACGGTGAAATTCCACCCTTGAGATGGTCATGTATGAGGGGCAACAGAGACGCACTGCACACAACGCTGTCTCAGCAGAAGCACAATCTGGCCCTTCCAACAAATGCTGAATATGAGAAGCTAGCTGAAGAAACTGCTGGAGCCATGCAGGTATGGTCTACTGTAGAACAGCTTTGAATAAGTGTCCTTTAGCAGGCTAACTTGCTACAGCCGCATGTGAAAAGATGGTTCACAACAGCTTTGATATACACTGAACAAAAATATAAATGCAACACTTTTGTTTTTGCTCCCATTTTTCATAGGCTGAACTCAAACATCTGAAACTTTGTCCACATGCACAAAACAACCATGACTCACATATTGTTGTGAAATCTGTCTACATGTGTGTTAATGAGCACTTTTTCTTTACCAAGATAATCCATCCCACCTCACAGGTGTGGCATATCAAGGGGCTGATTAGACAGCATGAATAATGTCCAGGCGTGCCTTGGACTGCCCACAATAAAAGGCTACCCTGAAATGTGCAGTTTCATCAAACAGCACAATAGGCTCGTTTCCTTTATCAGAACTTCAGGGTAAATCCTGGGACGGGGAAAAGACCGGGAGATTCAAATGTCCCAGTCCTCTCAGCTGTTCTGTCTCCATTCAAATTCAGCTCTTTCAGGACTTTGCACAGACGTCAGCATATCGCGACTGCTTCGGCAGTGAGCAGAGGTGTCAAATAACGAAGTACAAATACTTCGTTACTTTACTTAAGTAGAAATTTTGGTTATCTATACTTTAGTGGAGTAATTCTTTTTTAGCCTACTTTATACTTCTACTCCCTTACATTTTTACACAATTATCGGTACTTTCTACTCCTTACTTTTAAAAAATAACCTCGTTACTCATATTTCATTTCGCCTTGTTTTTTTCCGGGTTGTCGTCATTGAAAAACAAAGGTTCGATTGTGGTTGGATGAGACCTACCATTCCGACACCCTATTGGTCATCGCAACTGCACGTGACACAAATCATGTGTGTCAGGATCTGCTCCACCTCCTCTGACTCCTGGTCTCGTTCTCCCCTCATTAGTTGCTTATTGGACTCACCTGCCCCTTGTTAACCTGCCCATGTGTTCTTGATTACCCTTGTGTATTTATACCTCCCTGTTTTTCACTTGTGTTGTCGGATCATTGTGTGTTGTCACCCTGTTACGTTGCTCCAGTTTGTGTCCTCTTACCTGCCATTATTCATTAAAGCCGTTTTTGTACCTCATCTGCTGTTTTGTGCCTCCTGGTCCAGCTCCACCACACATGGGTCCACCACCATCTCCACCGCATCGTGACAGAATGATCCGACCAACCTGACCCTGTGGTGAGCTTCAACACCTGCCTGGAGGAAATTCATTTTGTTTCATCGCAGCAGGAAAAGGAGTTTTGTTTCTGGGGGTTCCGATGCATCCTAGCCTTTTCCGGGTGGTCGAACCCATTCTCCTCACCTCCGCTGCCTTCACCATCTTGTTTTTGTCACGGAGGCTGCTCCTTCCTTCATCTGAGCTGCTGTTGATGGACCTGGTTTCCTGATGTGCACCTGCTCTGACGTGGATCATTGAGTACCTGCCGCTGGTCCTGGGATCCTCGCGCTGCTCCACCGTCTCATCACTCCAGCCGTCTCCAGATCTCCTGCGAATCCGATACTACTTGTGCTCCAGCCGTGCCGCCTGATTGAGAGGCCCCAGCTCGATGCCATGTGTTGGGGATCCTGCAGTGAGGTCTTGGGTTTTCATGTCCCCTCCTGGGAGCTCCAGGTCCTTGGACTTGTCTTTTTTTTCCTGGACTTTGCCTCACACTTCCTTCTAGGGGGGCTCCTGTCATGGGCGTCAGGAGCCGCCCTTTGAGGGGGGGGTACTGTCAGGATCTGCTCCACCTCCTCTGACTCCTGGTCTCGTTCTCCCCTCATTAGTTGCTTATTGGACTCACCTGCCCCTTGTTAACCTGCCCATGTGTTCTTGATTACCCTTGTGTATTTATACCTCCCTGTTTTTCACTTGTGTTGTCGGATCATTGTGTGTTGTCACCCTGTTACGTTGCTCCAGTTTGTGTCCTCTTACCTGCCATTATTCATTAAAGCCGTTTTTGTACCTCATCTGCTGTTTTGTGCCTCCTGGTCCAGCTCCACCACACATGGGTCCACCACCATCTCCACCGCATCGTGACAATGTGACACTCCAGGATGTAAGACCCACATAGCAGTAGTAGCAGATGTACGTAGTAGCAGTAGCAGCGAGCAGAGGAGACCCAAAAGAACTTGCTAAAATGATGTCCAAACCAAGCACCCGTGAGGACGCTGGTAGCCAGGAAGACAAGCCAACCCCTGTACATCCCTGGCCGTACCTGGAAGAATTTTTCGAAATGGTTGGATGCAAAAACAACTCATTTCGAATGCGCTGCAAGCTCTGTGCACCCAAATACCACGAGCTAATTGCTTTCAAAAACTCACCATCTAATTTGAAAAAGCATATTGAGGTAAGCTAAAAGTTTCATATTATCACTCGATTATTGACAAAATATTGTAGTAACCTAGTAATATAATAATGGTAAATTCGCAATGTTTGCCATGCTATGCCTGGGTACATGCTAAGACATGCTACGGCTTGCTTACTAGCAGTAGGCTATGATTTAACATTACAAATTCGTTTGGTGGGCTTTGTTTGACATTTGAAATTCGACTCTAGTCAAATATTATCTGAGCTTATATTGTTGCTATATGCAATACTTAGAAGTTAATTGTGCAAGGCAAAGCTATAATCTACATGTGGTTGCTATGTACTAAAGATAGGCATGATCCTGTCTGTGTATGAGAGTGTACTCGGGCCTAAGGGTCCTTGTTAAGAGGTTATAGGCCCAACTATCAGCCAAATTCAGTTGAAAATAAATTAAAGTTAGACCAATTACAAGTGCACACTGGCACGAAATGCTAACCCTAATAATTTCTACACAAAGAAAGAACTCAAAAACCTACTTCCTGCCTGACGACATTCCTGCCATGCAAATTGGTGTGTTTGCAAAACAAAAGCAGGGGGACAAAGCAAAGGCAGGAGTTCTAGTGGGTCACCAAAATAAAATTTCCTCAGTAAGCTAGTGTTAGGTGGCAATATATTGGTCTGCTCAACATAATTGCATAGACCAGTGAAAATGCTCCCTATGAACCTTAATCTATGTCTGTACATTCATTTTCTCCACAGAAGAAACACCCCACTCGTCTAGAGAGGTACTCACAACTTACTAAAGCAGCTCTCAAAAGGAAGTCATCCACTGAAGGTTCTTTGCCCACACCCTCCAAGCAAAGCAAGCTGTGGGAAACTCGAAGAGTGTCCCAGGAAAGTGTGGATAAAGTAGTTCTCAAATTCATTGTCCAAGGCTTGCACCCACCACACATTGTTCAGCAACAGGGCTTCATTGATCTTGTGGAGCATCTTCAGCCAAATACAAACATCATGACACGCAGTACTGTTGTAAACAAAGTCACAAAGGCGTCTGCAGAAATGAAAAGAAAACTGAAAGCTGACCTTAGTGAAATTGAGTTCATAGCAACAACAACAGACTGCTGGACAGCACACCGTCACGGTTTCATTGGTGTTACTGCACATTGGTTTAATCCCGACACCATGCAAAGATCCTGTGCTGCCCTGGCATGCAAGCAACTTAAAGGGCCGCATACCTTTTCTGCCCTGGCTGGTGCCCTAAACGATATCCACACAGAATTCAATATCAGAGAGAAGATCGTTCGCACTACAACTGACAACGGCTCAAACTTCCTGAAAGCCTTCAGAGTTTATGGGCAGACTGACGACGAGAACCATCCTGAATCTGTAGGGGAGGGTGATGAAGAAGATGATGATGGCGGCCAAAATGATGATGAAGAGGAGGAGGAAAGCATTGAGAGTGTTGAATTTGTTGATGCTGGAGCCCTGTTGGATGAAGATGACTACATGGAATTTCAGCTACCCAAGCACCATCGCTGCGCCTGCCACCTCCTCAACTTAGTGTCCACAGTAGATGCTTCAAAAGCAGAGGTCAACCCATTGTACAAGCGTGTGTCAAGGTCCACATTTGCCAAATGCTTTAGCCTGTGGAACAAAAGTTCAAGATCAACCACAGCATCTGAATTAATTGAAGACCACTGCAAACTCCAACTTGTCAGGCCTGTTGCTACAAGGTGGAATTCACTCTTCTCGTCTGTAGAAAGAATAGTGAGAATAACAAGAGAACAAGGCGAAGGAGCTCTTGCAGCTGTCTGCAGTGAACTAGATACACCCAAGTAAGTGTTTATTTTTCTGCCTTTCAGTTAATGAAGTGATTAACAGTAGGTTAAGTCACAATTTTATACTTTGAATGCTGTAGAACACATTCACTATGCCAATTTACAGTCCCTATTTTTACTATGGACGTGATTTGTAGCAACACAACATTTCTAAAAGTTTCAGATGACAATTTTTTTTACTTTTAATTATCAGTTCCTCCAGTTGACGGTGCTACATCAAGTGGGTTAAATGTTCCATGTTGTGTTTTTCTTTTTGTTTTACAGGTTTACTCCAGTGGAACTTGCATTTCTTGCAGAATATGCAAAGACAATGAACCCAGTTGCAAAGGCACTTGATGTTCTACAGGGAGAAACCAGTGTGCAGATGGGATGGTTGGTCCCCACCATAACTCTACTAAGGACCAAGCTACAGCAACTTCATGCCACCTCCAAGTTCTGTGAGCCTTTGATTGCTGCACTTCTTACAGGCCTTGAAAAACGCTTTGGAGAGATGCTTGCAAATCCAGAGCTGATAGCTGCAGCCATTCTAGTTCCCAAATTCAAGAACCGCTGGACGAGTGATGAAAATGTCCTCAAACTTGGTAAGTGTCACTTCTCAACTACCACTTAATACATTAATACACACACACACACACACAGCCACACAAACACGCACACACACACACACACACACACACACACACTATCCAGTACACAATTATAATGCTGTCATTTAATCTAAATTGTCCTGATTTTTGTTTTTTATCTCACAGGCCTTGACTATATCAGAAGCCACTTGGATTGCCAGGCCGAGAATTACATCAGTGAGGGCTCCTCACTGATCTCATCTGAGGAAGAGGACTTCTTTTCCTCCTTGAAGAAGACCGGCCCACTTGAAACGAGCCAGCAGTTGGATGCGTACCTCGGGTGCCCAGGAGAAACATTAGAGGTGCTGAAGTCCTTCCCAGCTGTGTGCCAGCTTTCACTTAAGCTCAATACGGCACTGCCTGCCTCAGCAGCCTGTGAAAGACTGTTTAGTGTTGCAGGGCTGATCTTCAGGCCAAGAAGAGCACGCATTGGCTCCAAGAACTTTGAGAACCAGGTGCTTTTGCGGCTGAACAAAGCCTATTGGTAACTCTTTGTTGTTCTGTGCATAGGCATCATTTTAGCCGGGGATGCTGGGGACATGTCCCCGGCAAAATTTGTGATTGGCAGCTGTGTCTCCCCCCCACACACACACACACACTTTCAAATAAGCCTGCTGATGAGGTGGGTTTTTTTTACCAGCGCAGATTTAATACTGCCTGTCTGCTCCCAGCAGATGTAGTTTTTACATTTAATAATAAATCATTATAAATAGAAGTTTTCCTGTGTCTGACGTTGTTTTACCAATTGACATCTGAGGCGGACATTTCGGTTTGAGGTAGGAAGCAGCAAGGATCTTGCCTGAAAACTCACGCTGGATGTTGATCTTTGCCTCAGCCTGGATTCAAACCCAGTCCTCCGCGTGGAACTTGGGTGACTTACTAATTGAGCGATCCATCTGGCGCTTGGTAGCTCATAAATAGTGGATGTTCACTTACAACTGATTGACAACATGCTAAATGTTGAACTACACGTAACTAATTGTCAAAATAACAATTATACATGTACAAATGTATCTGAATGGATTTTTAGGACATGTTCTCTACATATTTTTTACAGATTTAGGCCGTCCTACTGCAACCATTTTTGGCCGTGGACACGACGCCGGCATTGGACCAATGTTTGCTGCGATGTGGGTTTTCAGTGCCGTTTTTTGAAAAACCAGACAAAACACAGCTGGCTTTCAACTTTATTGAATGAATGAACATACAATTTTTTAAAACAGTTAATACACTAAGGTGCATATTGGAGTGAAACGTCAAACTGATGAATAATTAAATAGCTTAGCCTGTTTAATGATGGTCCCCACCAATCTTTAAACCCCACTCAAGTGTAAGGTTATTGTCCCCAGCAACTCTAAAAAACAAACTGACACTCTTGGTTCTGTGGGTGGACTGTAGGCCCTGCGGCGTGACCCAAGCTAATTAATGTCATTAATGGCATTTTTTCCCTTATGTTACTTGTACTTTTTTACTTTAAGTAGTTTTGAAACCTGTACTTTTATACTTTTACTTGAGTACAAAGCTTGAGTGGATACTTCAACTTCTACAAAAGTATTTTGAAAACCTTGTAACCAGAAAACTTCTACTTGAGTAATGAATGGGAGTACCTTTGACACCACTGAGTGATGTCACTGATCAGTGGCAGAAAGCGTCCACAGTAACAATAATAACATTAAAAGTATTTATTCTGTTGAAGTTTATCATAATTTAATCCATTAAGTAGCTGCGTGATGTAAAATGTGGCGTTCAATGACCAGAAGCTCAGTTTTTACAGCGCTCTTTGAGACAACAAAGCCCTGTGACTTATGGTGCGTTCGATTTACCTCGGAAGTCGGAACTCGGAACTAGGAATGACGTCACACCCGAGTTAACAGCGTTCTGGTTTCCGTAGTCGAAGAAGTTGTAATTCTAATTATTCAGTTTAACTTTTTTATTTTATTTTACTTTTTTACTTTTTTATCAGGTCAAATAGGTAAAAAACAAACACGAATGATGGACTGTTGGTGCGTTCGATTTGTCTGTTTATTTTACAAGACACATATAAGAGTGTGTTTGAAATAAAAGTTACATGTAGCGCTTGCATCTCTAATTTGAACAAACTAAAAGTTTTGTTTATTCGTCATATGTGTTCGTTGAGAGCTACCTAAACAGCAGTTTTTGAGGGCGCTGCCATCTTGGATTTCGAGGTCGGAGTTCTGAAAAACGTCCGAGTTTCCGACTGGGAGTTCCGACTTTGCGGGGCGTTTTATTTGATTTTTCCTACTCGGAAGTCGGGATTTCCGAGTTCCGAGGACAAATCGAACGCACCATTAAAGCGATGTGGGGGGATTCCAAGGTGTTTTCCGGTGCTGAGTTTAACAGTGGGGGAATTCCTCAGTGTTTTCTGGTGCGGAGTTTAGTAACAGCTGTGGGGAAATTCCGCCTTGTGTTCGGTGTCGGGAGTTTAATTTTAAACACTATGTTCGCTTCCATTCTGCTTCACTAGCAACTCTTCTAATTTTATTACTTTTTTTGGAGAACGTCGACTGCTGATGTAATTTCCTACGGAGTTACAACCAATCAGCGTGAGTTAACCGAAGGTTCCGCTCAGCGACTCCATCGGGCGTTCCGAGTACCTACCCCTGATCAGGTACTCGAAGGTTCCGGAAAACGGCCCAGAAAACGGCCGTTCAGCTAGAAAACTAGCATCAGCAACATACTAAAATAGACGTCACAAGACATAAAAAACACTAAAAACAATCAAATAAAAAATGCACATAATGCCTAAAAACAATAAAAATATTTCAAAAATATTGCCAGAAAAATAATAAAACCATAAAGTACAAGACAAAATAAAGTTAACAAGAGTACCACTTGTGCGGCTTTTTTCGCGGACTTTTGCAACTCCATTATTTTAATACGTAATTAATCAAAATAAAATTAAAAATATTTTAATATGTATTTAATGGTAATGATTTATTTTGTATATTGCAATATTTCAAGAATGTAATATTCTGATTCTTTTTTCTCATTCATTGGGTAATTTTTTTTTACTTCTTTTGTACTAAGCTGAAGTTGGTGACCTTTTTTAGTTTCCAACTCAGAAAGGTCAATTCCCACAAACTTCTCCACCTCCAGTGTCTTTAAACTGCTGTAATTATAAAATGTAAAATGTTTTATTTTATGGGTGACCAATCAGAACTCTTGAAATAAATGTGCTGTTTATAAACATCAACCTAGAGCTGAAAAACATGTTACTAATATGATAATCCAAACTCACAATAAAGAAATGAAGAAAGTGGCCTTCTTAAGGGTTTCACAAATTACCACCTGGAATTTATGGATTCCGCTATTAATGTAGAATAATCTAATCCAGGTTTGAAGGCTGTTCATTAAGGACTCTGCTATTAGTCTAATATAATCTAGTTAATGTTTGAATAATCTAAGTATTGTAGTTTTTTAGCAGAGCCTGTTCTAATGTGGTCTACAGGTGAAACTCAGAAATGAGAATCTGGTGTAAAAGTCCACTTATGTCAGTAATCCAGCTCAGACTGAGAGACCATCTAAAGGCTCAGGAACCCTTTGCAGGTATTCTGGATTCATCAGCTGATTAGAGTGTGAGACTTTGAGTCTAGAATATTGAACCTTTTCACAATATTCTAATTGTCTGAGATTCTGAATGTGGGGTTTTCATCAGCTGTAGCCATAATCATCACAATTAGAACAAATAAAGGCTGAAATATCTGGATCTGAATGTAACAAGTCTGTCTCATAGATTAGTTTAATCTTTTAGGTTGAATTACTGAAATAAATTAACTTTTGCTCCAGATTCTAACTTTTCCAGTTTTACCTGTAGATGCAAAAAGTGCTGAAATCTGCTTTCTTTGAACTTTCACAAATCAAATTAACGTTTCAAATATCATCAACTGTCTTAAGAATTTACTATTAGTTCAGAAACTCTAGTCCAGGTTTAAAGAGTCTAAGCGTTGTAGTTTTATAATTAGAGCAGAGGAGAGATGCTCTGGGTAAACTGGTTGGAATTGCTCTTTCTGACTCTGAAATTAAAAAATAGAACCAACTTCAGCTTCTTCTGGTATGTCTTGTTTAGTTTTTGTGATATTTTATTCTTTTGTTCTTGAGTATGAGATAGATAATCACATCAACAAGCAACCTTTGAGATGATGCATTTTTAGGGCTAGTGCTCAGAACATTTACTAACGTGGCTGAGTAACCTACCAAGATGTTTTAGCTGAAGGAGGCTGTAGTTCTCCTGTGGTACAAGCAGAGCACCCTGAGCTCAGGCGGTGCAGAGCAGCTGGGGAAACGCACATCAACGATGGACTAGATGAGAATGACGTAACACCGGTTGTGCAAAGGTGCGGGTTTCACTGATCAACAGGAGGGGGAGAGGGGGAACACAGCGAGTGAAACACGAGGGACCGGACTGTTAATAAAGTTTTTAGCAAAGGTGTGGGTGTTTAACCTCCTCAAAGTGTGGATGTTTAAACAACCACATCCCCCACGGGTGCGACGCCTAACTGTTCACATTCACCAAAAGATGGCCGGTCCGGTCCGCTGACACACACGGGCGCGCACGACACACATACAACTCTGAGAGTTTACCTTTTTAAACACCAGAACAGCAGCGAGTGGGAACCGGCGGACAGAGAGAGCGGCAGCGGGCAGGACGTAGGATGAAGCAGGGAGGAGGGGGGCGTGGGTGTTACGCTATAGGTTAGGCAGAATTGTTTTTCTCTGCTTCTCTACGATGATTGGCTTAAACTTCTTCACCACACTGCTGAGTCGTTTTGTCACACATGATTACCACACGTGCATATTTGCTACAGAACTCACGTGTCCGCAGCTTTTTGCGTAATTTAGAGGGGTGAGTCGAACCAGCGTAATTAGATGCCAAATTGCGTACTTGCTACTAGTGTTGTCAAGGTACCAAAATTTCAGTATCCGGTACCGGTACCAGTGAAAATCCACGGTTCTCGGTACCAATTTCGGTACCAAACAAAAATTTTATTTAGACTAAATTTACCAATAAAAACATTAATTTTCCTGTAAAGTGCTTTAAAATGATATCTTTTGTGAATCAGTGCTGTATATTAGAAAAATGAACTGAATTACTATTGTACTACTATCATAACATGTTTTTAATGCACTTTTATTTAATCAAAATGTGTTTTGTTCATATATTTTTGTAAACCTGCTAGTTATCCAGACTAGAACCTCTAGTTAGAACAGCTTTTTTGACAAACTGATTTTAAGGACATAAACACTGACTGAGCCATACATTGTTGTTCATCTTTTGGATCCACATTACAATCATTAAAAAAAGAAAAACTCCGGTCTGTGAGCAGTCAACGCCTTTATGTCATCCTGTTTGTTACCCTAATTAAACGTATAGGAGATTTAAATAGTTAATAAAGACGATGGTGTATTCACACCACACTCTCTGTAGTACTGATTCTGACACATATGCAAAAAATATTTGAAAGCGACTAGTCTGAACGGTCATGTCTCATTAAATCCGCCTCCTACGTCACTGATCAGCGGAGGTGAGCGCCGTGTCAGGAAGGTCCTGATGACAAGTGCTGACAGAGGGATTCAGGGGTCTGTGGGACATCCTGTCAAGTTTTGGAATTAAAAATACAAGAAAGCATGAGAACGGGAGGTGCTGCTGGAGCGAAGCGTCTCTCCTGTCAGTCTCCGTGACAGCGGGGCGGGGGGGTCTCCGTCGGGGCGGGGGTTCTCCGTGAATGAACTTTATTTACCACATCAGGTCCACCGCTCGAGGTCACTCTGCGTTCTGCGGCGTTGCTTTTGAAGCGACTGCATGCGCCCAGTAAATGCGCGAATCATGCGCATCAAGGATCCGGGTTTAGATGGGTCCTCGGTACTACCGGTACCTACGAAATCTTGGTACCGTGACGTTTACATTTTTGTAGTACCGGGTCGGTACGAAAGTACCGGTTTTTTTGACAACACTACTTGCTACACAAAATGTGTACAGGTTGGCAGGTCTGGAATTGTTCCACAGTCTTGGGGCCAGTATTGCAAAGGCTCGCTCCCCTCGAGACCTGCAGTTAAACCTAGGCTCAACCAATAAATCCTTCTCTGCAGAGCAGAGAGGTCGAGTAGGAACATACCTTAGCTCTGCAAGATAAGGTGGCACTGTTAGTGACAGTCACGGCAATATGGTGTAAAACTACCCTGAAATGTAAGTACTGCCACGTATCACCAGGAAACTACAAAATGTCTCTTTAAGTTTCAGGGAAAATCAACGATTCCCCTTATTTACAATGAGCGATTCTGGGGGGATTCTGTTCTATGGTTTGCATCATGACAGTAACTCAAAATGACAATAAAAGCTAATGCACCCATTCTGTAACTGAGCCAGTCACTTGATGTATAATCTGTGTGGGTGCATGCCTCTGTTCAGGCTGCATTAGAGATGACAGGAAAATAAGCTATAAAGAAACTCATGAGAGGTGGCGAGCCTCCATTAATAAATAGAAGCCATGCGTTCTTCTTTTGTTTATTTAGTGGCAGGCACCAATTATTGCTTTCCAAAATAAAACTGTCAAACATTTTCTTAATCTTTAGTGTTTCATCTTCAACAAGCAAAGAGAAACTAAAGTATAACAGTGATTTAACAAAAATGACAGAGTTGTTTTTTTACACAGATATATGCAAAAAGTCTTATTGTGCATGACATTCCTCGTGCCTTATATCTTTTAGAATGTCTTTTTATTATGATTTTGTCAGCTTTATTTCAGAATGCCACCTTCTGAAAAAGAAAAGATATATGTAATGCATAATTTCCAATGGCAGAAGTGAGAATCTACGTGCAGATAATCAGAAATGTGTTCATTGAAGCTGCTTAAACGTTTGCTTTTTTGCCTCTGTAAATGTAACAAGGTGCAGTCAGAGAGCACAGGTTTTAGTATTCTCCTTACAGCCACAGTGGTAATCCACAGTAACGACAAGAAGAAGCTGAAAACACAATCAACATGCCAGACTTTTGTTTGTCAAAAATTGCCTCTCTAATTCCCCCAGAAACCACAAACTGTGACAAATGTCACTTTGTGTTATTGAAACTGGCTTCTGTGGCATTGAAACAAAAAGCAATAGAAAAAAACCCCAGAGCCTTCCTTAACAAAAATGACCTTCAATGGAAAAAGTCAAATTAATGTCAAGCTACAAAAGTGACATTCTTCTTTTCTTCATTTTTACATAGCTCCTGGATAAAGGAAATAACCAGGGCAAACTCGTCCTTTGGTCTAGTGTAAAATGTCTAAAACAGCCTAGTTCTTCAAGAGTAAAATATACAAATGGTCCTTAACCCTTTGACTTCCCCACCAAGAAAAATACAATGAAAAAATAATTTGTTTATATTTTCTATTCCTTTTGGTCATTAATGATCACATTCAATCTTTTTTTTATAAACACCTCCTAGTTTTTTAAATATTACCCTCTACCAAACAATTGAGATGTATGTCTATGGTAAAAATATAAAAAGTACGACAGACATAACAAGTAGGGGAAAAAAGTAAAGATTATACTCATTTTGGGAAAAAAATAATCACCCAAGTCTTTGACACACTTTATTTAGGTAGTAAGACATCAAACATTGTTGGATTCTATTTCATCAGTGGAGATTATTCTAACAAACCACAAAGTGTAAAAAAACACAAATTTAGATCAGAAACATTACATACAACTACTGAAAAAGTTGCATAGAACATGCAAATTTACTTCTGACCTTTTACTGTAGTGTTGAAACAGTATAAACTTTTTTTCAGATTTCTGTCATTGCACTGGAAAGTAGAGAACACATTGACATAGTTCTTGCTCTTTTCTTTTGTCATTTATGATGCAGCTGCACCATTACATCTTGATCATTAGAACCTCTGGTGGTACACTGCAAAGCATTCCTGATTTGCATTCAAGTAGAAAAACGTTGCATTTTTGCCGTTTCCATTTGGACAGTAACTGCATCGGCTCACAGTGAAGTGGCCAATGGCCAAAGCTGTCGTATCACACATCTGGTTGTGAGGGTCTTGTTGTGCGGCTTTTCTTTGATGGTGGTGGAGAGCCCTCACCTATGGTCACGAGCTTTGGGTAGAAAGAACAAGAACACGGATACACAGCTGAAATGAGTTTTCTCCGCAGGGTGTCTGGGCTCTCCCTTAGCAATAGGGTGAGAAGCTCGGTCATCCGGGAGGGGCTCAGAGTAGATCCGCTGCTCCTCCACATTAAGAGGAGCCAGTTGAGGTGGTTCGGGCATCTGGTCAGGATGCCTCCTGGACGCCTCCCTGGTGAGGTTTTCCAGGCACGTCCAACCGGGAGGAACTCCAAAGGAAGACCCAGGATACGCTGGAGGGACTATGTTTCTTGTATGGCCAGGGAACACCTTGGGATTCCCAAGGCAAAGAGAGGGAAGGATGAAGAGAGGGAAGTCTGGGCTTCCCTCCTTAGGCTGCTGCCCCCATGACCCGACTCCGGATAAGCGGAAAATGGATGGATGGGTGGAGAGCTGGTTGATGGTCGGCCAACTTTAGATGCTGGCTTGTTGACTTGTTTCAAGCTATGGGCAACTGCCAAGTGGAATCTTTTCAATGACATTGGTTTCTGATTCAGTTGTCCACATTCCCTTTTGTAGACCAGTCGTGAATTTGCAATAGGGTTATCATCACTCAGTTCACCATCAGAGTCCTGAAAATTTTCAGGTACAAGGGCCAGAGTTGTCTTGTTCCATAAAAGGATTTACAATCTATCTAATAAGCATAAAATAAAAGGAAATTGCAGATGTTGTAGGTGTTTTTGTTAAAATTTGAAAAAAAATTGATGGTTGTATTTCTACATGCCATTTCAAACTATATTTTGAAAACAATTACAGAAAATGAGTAAATCTTTATACTTTAGAAATCATTATAAAATATTTGTCCTGGAACACATTAAAACATGTAATATTTACATGTATAGATCAACCA
>SSNS01000407.1:180739-218239 GCA_006937985.1 Aphyosemion australe | reverse complement strand
TAGTCCTATATTCGTTTCTATGAACGGAATTTAGAATGTTCGTACAAATGGTCAAAAGTCTGATTTATGAAACATGCAGTGGCCTCTTGTACGCACGTTCCTCCGCAATCGTCTGATGATAAATCCCACCTGTGCGTACCCAGGTGCTCGAGTCCGTTCACCGTCATTTACATACAGAAACGCCCTCAATTATTCATATTTGGTCACACTACGTGCTCAGCTCAAGAGGGGATTCCCTGGGTTCTTCCCAATAAAAAAAGAAAAACTTTATTGACAGCGAGATCGAGGCACTGGCTGCTGATTTAGAAGAGAACAAACTAGTTGCAGAGGTTGTAATTGTATTATTGTAAACGCGGTCAGGACAGAGGAGAGGTTCCTGTCAGAAATAAAGAAATAATGGTTCCATATGAGATTAAATATGAAGAAATGTAGAGAAATGGACTGAATGTTCATCTCTGTTGTCATCTACAGTTTCCATTTAAAGAGCTGTCTGCATGTTCTGTTTAGTTTTGTTCTCGTTAGAAAATGTTTGATACTGCAGCCTCCTCTGAGCTCAGGTATCTGCTCAGGAACATCTCTGGAGCCTCAGCAAGCATGCGCTCACGATCTGGAGGACGCGTCCCCTCCAGAGTCTCTGTCAAATCCTCCAGTAACACCAGATCAGCCATGCTGCAATGTCAGACACCTGTCAGTCACAGGTGTCTTTTATAGGTTTTAGCACCATTCATGCGACAAAGCTGTTTTTTCCACAGACATATTGGGTAGAATAATTAATGGATGAGGAACACGCGTGGATGAATGAGACCTTCAGAATTGCAGTTCCACCGTTCTACCACTAGATGCTGCTCCTACGCATGGTCTGAAGTTTTCTTATATTTAGAAACATTTTCACGCACAAGTACAAAATGATGAATACCACACAATGCGTAAATTTGTTCATACGCACAGATCTGTGTACGGTTGATAATAGAGGGCCCGGGATTTTTGTCTCCCATCTTGTCTTTGCTCACCCCTCCAGTGGCGGCTCATCCATAGGCGGTGCTAGGACGCCGCCCCACCAGTCTCACAGGAAAAGGAAGAAGAAGATAGGAATACCAAAATATATTTAAAAAAACATAAAATTTAAAATGAACGATCTATACACCATATGGACTGTAAGTGCTGTGTGTAATCTGCATTTAATTGTAGTTTAATAATGTTCATATTAACACGGCCGAATCGTTGACATACTTCCTGTCACGTGTCCACAGCGGCGGAGGGAGTCGAGGCGACAGAATGATCGCCCAAGTCTGAGTGCAGCAGCCAGCCAATTACTGACAAGTAATTCAAACGTATAGCAACGGGAATTCATCGTCATCAATTTGGAAGCCTGAAGGGTGATAGAGCTACCGCCCAAGGCTGGTGTTGTGTGCGGCGAGATCAGCGCCTTTCAGATACAGAGTTCGGACACTCCCATATAGGCTTCAAGTAACGTCGGCCATGGAGCTCCCAATAGTTGATTCTCTGCGTTTTGGAGTGTTTTTCCTCCGGTAAGTTAAGGAAATGACAACATGTTGGCATTGTGAAGCATTAGCTGACTGCCTCGAACCAAAATAAGTCAATTATGATTTTTAACGTAGTCAGTTTTAGTTAATTAATTGTGTTAACCGGCTAACCGCAGCTATAGCTAGTTAGCGGCCGGTCATTGTGTGTTTAAACGGGCCTATTTAGCTTCTTCACTTATTCAGCGCAGTTATGAATATCTGTTTAGAGTTTTGTAAATTCTTTGGAGATTTCTGAGTTTAAAATGAATTCTAATGAGACACAATAATGTTCATGTGTAAAGAGGAGTTACTAAACTCTCAACTAGAGAGAAGCTGCTTTTATTCTGAGACTGCCATGTGAGCTATAGATCAGACAGCAGCATCATTTGGGATATCATCAGTAGCTGTAGAACAGTAACTAATCAGTTCCAGGTCACACTGCTGCCATTGCATTTATGTCCATCAATTTAATGTTTTCAGAGGGACTGATCATGAGTGGTGAGCTGAGCCATGAGCAGGTTGGTGGAACCCGCCGGTCCAGTCAGTGATGGAGTTAAGTCTGGTAAGTGGACTGGTGGAGTGCTGCAGCTGGCTGGGTGATGGGGAGGCCATCAAAATAAAATTCATATTAAAGTGATTTATTAGTGATACATTTATTTATCATCTACCAACACTAATGCAAACACTGTAACTTTTTCTGAGGTTTCCTGTATGTAATTCCTGATCTTAGCCTGATGAATCTGCTGCTTATTTTACCTTACACATCATGACATGAAGACTGTAGCTTTCTAAAAGACTTGCTTCTGTCTCTAGAACATCCACCACATCTGGGAGCTCCATGAAAGCAGCAGCAGACACCTGGCTCCAGCTGAAAGTGTTGATGTCTTCTTTGGTGGGTTCTGATGTCAGAGAGAGGGATCCTCATGTCCTGAAGAAGTCTGGAGCCTGTGGAGCTCACTGAAGCAGACGTTCTTCTTTGGGGTCTCGTGCATTTGAGAGTAAAGCGTGTCGATCCCTGACTGAAAATGTATATGCAGATTAAACCTATTGCACACGGTTTACTGTTATTGTGACCAATGGCTTTTAATAAATAAATGTATGACAACTGGCAAACCAAAGAAGCCCATTTGCCTTCATTCAAACCCAATTTGGATAAAAAAAAAGATTTAAAAAATTCGCCCCACCAAAAAAAGAAATCACCAGCCACCACTGCACCCCTCACAAACCAGCCATCATCAGAATCAGGATCTACATCATGTATCTCTGCCATGTTGAGAAGCTTCTCCCTTTAATGTTACTAATTCTCTGACTTCACGAAGGCCTCAGGAACATTTGAGGGTTATTTTTACACATTGTTTCATGACAAACTTGTAATCATCAGGTATACAGTACTGTGCAAAAGTTTTAGGCAGGTGTGAGAAAATGCTGTAAAAAAAGAATGCTTTTAAAAATGGAAGTGTTAATCATTTATTTTCATCAATCAACAAAAAGCAGCAAATGAACTAAAGAGAAATCTAAATCAAATAAATATCTGGTGTGGACATTTTCTGCTTTCAAAACAGCATCAATTCTACACTTACACACAGCTGTTGACACTTTATGGTCTATGGAAATGTATTTCAGAAATAAAATGGTTCCTCATAGACATCTATCATGTATTACTTAGTTTTAAACAAATAAATAAACTTGTAAGCCATCGTAGTCAAGTCAGGTCAAACTTCATTTATATAGCATATTTAAATGGCAACATCGTTGCCCCAAAGTGTTGCACAACAATAATAGTAATAAAAACGAATAAAAATGACATTTAAAAGCCAACAGAGCCTTGTAAAATATTAAAACCACAGGCAAATAAAAAGAATTACGTAGCACAAATTTAAAATCTAACAACAGATAAAAATTATATCACACATAAAAATTTTAAAAACAAATGTAAGAAAAAAAAAAGGTGAACCTGCAGTCGCTTAATTATATCTAAAATGCCAGTGAATACAAGTACTTTTTCAGACGTACTTTAAAAGAGGCCAGCGTATTTGCTGTCTTTACATCCAGGGGCAGGCTGTTCCACAGGGTAGGGGCGACTACAGAAAAAGCTCTAGAACCCTTGGTTTTAAGCCGGGATCTGCGTGTGGCTAACAGATGGAGATCAGCTGATCTAAGCACCCTGGATGGAACATACGGCTGAATAAGTTCGCCCAAGTATGGTGGAGCCTGCCCATACAAACATTTAACAGGAAGCCAGTGGAGGTCATCCAGTACAGGGGTGATATGGTCATACTTTCTTGTCCCTGTCAGAAGGCGAGCTGCCGCATTCTGAACATTCTGCAAGTGACCCAAAGTGGCCTGTGGCAAACCGATATACAAAGCGTTACAATAGTCCAGCCAAGAGGATATAAAAACATGAATAGAAGTCTCAAAAAGATCACGAGGAACATAGGCCTTAATCCTACTCAATAATCTCAGCTGGAAGAAACTGGTCTTCACCACCGCACTGACCTGATCTGAAAAAGTGAGACCTGAGTCCTGATTTGTAACCCTAACCCAGTATGTTGGTGCAGATCTACAGTGCATCTGGAAAGTATTCACAGCGCTTCACTTTTTCCACTTTTTTGTTTATGTTACAGCCTCATTCCAAAATGGATTAAATTCATTGTGCCCATAAAATTCAACACACAACACCCCATAATGATAATGTGCCTTGAAACAGCCCTGGCTGTGGGACTGGCTGAGCCAGTGAGGTGAAGTCATTGAGCGCTCTGCCGCTCTCCATCCTCTCCGCCTAAAAGAAGACCCGGTACGCTGAGAGTCCAAATAAATAAATAATGTAATATATGTAGAAACTGGGTCTTTTTTCGGGCTCCCCCTGGGTGTGTAAGTTGAGGGCTTCCAGGGGAAGCCAACAAACTGCAGTCTGCAATTTGTGGTTTTCAGGAAGTTTATTTTATTTTGGCACGTTCAGAGAAGATGCACGGCGTCGGTCATAATGTCCGACGATTTAAAGTTTTTCGTCAGACAATATTAAATCACGTCAGTAATGTCCGATTGTCCGACGTGTTTTCACAAACACTGGCTTGAAGCACTGTGAATACTTTCCAGATGCACTGTAAGTCATATAGGACAGAACAAAACCTGAGAGGCTTTTGTTTCTTTTTGTCTTCTTTCTTGTTTCTTTGTTTTTCAGGCAAATGAACGTTGTTTCTGGTTTTTAAGTTTCTTGCTCCTCATCTTAGGGGTCTTCATCAGTTAAAGATGAAAAGTGTTGTTTTTAAAGCTTTTATACTGAAGTCAGTATGCAAACACCCTGTCCACTCATTCCTGAAGGTGATGAGGGTCTTGGGCCACCCAACAGATGTTTTGGCCACAGGCATAAACATGCAGTTGATTGGAGGCTTTCTGGGGATTACGTTCAGCACTACAGAGGAGGTCTGAAAACTCCTCATTGCATGGTATACCACATTGCCCACTTTTTGTTTTTGTGTTCCCTTTAGGGTGAACCACCCTCAGTCTGTGGGTCTTGTTTGGTTAGAATGCTGCTGTGGTGTGGTGGGGGTGTATGTGTGTGTTTTAGCTTTAGTCTTTTCTCTGCTCCATCACACCTGATTCAGTGGTTGAATCACCTGTTCAACAAGTCATCAAGCTCTGAAGAAGCCTGTAATCACCTGCTGATTAAAACCAGGTGTGTTGAAGCAGACTCCTAAAGTGTGGAGGTTAGTGACCCTTTAGAGTTGGACACCACCGGTTCAGATAAAGTTAGAAAATAGAAAATAAAATGGAAAAAAAACAGAAAATACTGGTCTGTGTGTGTAAGCCTATAGTCTCAATTCATTAGTTACCAAACCTAAATCTTGGCATACGTCATGGATGTGTTTTAGTATGATTCCTTGAAATTAAAAATCCAAATGAGATAATAGCAAAGAAAATGTGTAAAAAGACACGTTAAAAATATTGAAAAATATGCATTTAATATAATTGATAACATTTGGATTTTTTATAAAAAAAAAATATAGTATTAAATTAAAACAGCTTGATTAGGCTTTCCTGTTCAAGTCATCATAAGTTTTCACTCCTAATTATTTTTTCCCAGTTAGCGAACGGCACTTCAAAACTCTTTTAGGCTTCTCAGCAGAAAGTTTTACACCTTAAAATTATGCTTTTTTGTAAAGTTTTTGCATCATAGTATTATCTATTATCCATCCATCCATCCATCCATCCATTTTCTTCCGCTTATCCGGAGTCGGGTCGCGGGGGCAGCAGCTTAAGGAGGGAGGCCCAGACTTCCCTCTCCCCAGCCACTTGGGCCAGCTCCTCCGGGAGAATCCCAAGGCGTTCCCTGGCCAGCAGAGAGGTATAGTCCCTCCAGCGTGTCCTGGGTCTTCCTTTGGGTCTCCTCCCGGTTGGACGTGCCCGGAAAACCTCACCAGGGAGGCGTCAACTGGTTCCTCTCGATGTGGAGGAGCAGCGGGTCTACTCCGAGCCCCTCCCGGATGACCGAGCTTCTCACCCTATCTCTAAGGGAGAGTCCAGCCACCCTGTGGAGAAAACTCATTTCAGCCACTTGTATCCGTGATCTCGTTCTTTCGGTCTCTACCCAAAGCTCGTGACCATAGGTGAGGGTAGGAACGTAGATCGACCGGAAAATCGAGAGCTTCGCCTTTCAGCTCAGCTCTCTCTTCACCACGACAGACCGGTACAACGCCCCCATCACTGCAGACGCAGCACCAATCCGCCTGTCGATCTCACGCTCCACCCTTCCCTCACTCGTGAACAAGACCCCGAGATACTTAAACTCCTCCACTTGGGGCAGGACCTCGTCCCTGACCTGGAGAAGGCATTCTACCCTTTTCTGACTCAAGACCATGGACTCGGAATTATCTATTATGTTCGTTTTCATACCTGTGATAGTGTTGGGGGGTCCCACGTCTGTTTACTGCGCTATACAGTTTTTGTGCATCGGGTAGCAGAATATGGCAAGCCAAAGGGATAAAAAAAGCGTGCGTTCTAAACGCGCGTTATGTCCACCAAAACGTGCGTCTTGAATGAGCGTTTTGGCGGACATATTGCGAGTTTAGAACGCGCACTTTTTTTATCCCTTTGGCTTGCCATAATTGTATAACGTAGACTCGCTGTAGCAGTGGCAGATTCACCAAAGAAAGCTAGAAATCCCGTATCAGAGGAATATAGGAAAAGAAAAGAAGAACGTGATAGATCAAGAGCAAAGACCAGAGTTATTATTGGGCCGTCTTTTCCTCGCTGGAGAGCTCTTTTAGAAAGAAAGGCATGAACTACGGACTCTGACCTAGCCGTGCTGCTAATGGCTAGGTAAGTAATAAATGATTTCACCAGGGTTATTGTGTTTGGTCGGGCATAAAGTTGTTATACAGTCCTGATAAAACTATTTATTCAATGTGTGAAGGTGGAAAAGTTTGTTTTCATTGTTTTGCCTGACATTAGGAATGTAAACATGCCTCCTATGCCCGAGAGAGATTTAATGTTACGACAGTGACGTTACGCAGCAAGCCTTGAGAGGGCGACAGAGAGCATATAACTGCAATCTTGCGGAATGCTGCTTTAATCACATCCACTTGTCCAATCACTGGTCTTCTTGTTGATGAGCATCCTGAGCTCAGTACCTCTCCACCAGTGTTAACTCACTTCCTACTTCCTGCCAAACCAGTGTCCTTCTCCATGTCTGAGTAAACTACACTAAAGACGCATAAAACATTCTTTTTCATTCCAGGACACTAAAACCTGACTCTATAGATTTCATAGATAGTTCCATAACTTTGACTTGGAAGACTTGGACACTCAGAGTCCTGCATTTGCTTGTATTTTAATTAGCATTCACTGTCTTAATAATTTAGGTTTTTCTAAGTTCCTCTAAATTAAATTTATTTTCACAACAAATCAGTATGACAGACACACGTATATTCACGATGGCTCAAACTCTGTCTTTCAGGCTGAATGCATCTGACCATTAACCAAGCTCCTAAATATCAAAATAGTTGATGCAAGAATATTAATAAACCTTTAAATCACTGTCTATTTTGCATTATAATGTTATTTAGAAGCAGCCTAACCATAAAACATGTAATGCCAAGCTGATGGATATGCAAAGGTTTATAAAGGAATATTCACACAAACCAAACCAGCACAGTCCAAATAGACCCACATCCAATGTATCAGCAGAAATATGCAACATGTCTATTTCAAAGTTATAAAATATAGAATTTTATAAAGTAACATTGCATAAACTGCTCACATTGGACCTAAATAATGTAAATCAAAATGTCTCTGGGAATGATGTCACATCAGTCAAATGAAGTAGCAGCTTAACCTACCTGGTCACAATAGCAGAGAACAGCTCAGCCAGGCTCCTCAGGTGTACAGCTGCTACCAGAGTAGCACATATTATATGTATATTTGTACATGGGGAAAAAGGTCAACTTGTCATACTTACATACACCCCCCCCCCCAGTTGCCACAGCTGCTTCAACTACTGCGTAGAAAGACATGAGTGTAAACATATTCAACTGATGCAGACCAGACCTTCGTCAGAATCTGATTGGCCCTCAGAAACAAATGTACTTAGCTTTTGACAAACAGTTCTCAGAACCAACAGCACAAACATCCCCTTACAGTTCAGCTGGACAGACAGACTTCTTAGCAACAGACTTACTGATTCAGTTCTATACCATTCTGACTGATGACATGTAGACCTTTAAAGGCCACTACACATACAGGTCATACTGAGGACAGGGGTGAAGCAATGGTCAGCCCTCACACATCGTAACCAGCTCAGATAATTATGGAGTAAAAGAGAAATACATTAAACATAATTTGTGTGTAAAGCTTATTATTATTTCAAATGTTCCTGCAAGACGTTCCACCTCACCAACTGCTTAGATAACATGGTTATCTGCAGGCATGTCGCTGGGCGCACTTTGGTACAGGAAGTAGGAGGACTGGAGCGGTCTCTTATCCTCGACTCTTCTGCAGTCTGAACTACCAGAGAGGCTTAATAATATCCCAGGGGCACAGATGAAACACTTTCTCCATAGTGGCTGTTTACTGAGGAGTGTGTTTGAAGTTGAGCTCAAGATGTCTTCATTTCTGTACCAGAGGAATGTTCCAAGGAAAAAAATTGTAATTCAGAAATGGAGCAAGGAAAGAAAACATGAGGGGAGTCCTAAGCAGGCCGTTTTCTGCCTCTGTGTGTTCATATGATTCAATACATGATACTGCAAGTATACTGAACTGCTCTGATCATATTTGTACGATGTGATATTTTAGAAATCTCCTGAACCACATTGAACTGGGGTGTTAATCCCCTTCAAATTAAGACATGCCTGCTGTTTGTTCCAGCAGGAACATTATTTATTCATAATGTGCAGACTTCTCTCTGCAAACCAGCACTTTTGGAAACTCCACAGCCATGAAGTAGTTGTATCAAAATGGTAAATGGCCTGTATTTGACATAGTGTAGAGATTTACAACCCCCCAAGGCACTTTACAACACACATTCACATCCTGATGGTAATAAACTACACTGTAGCCACAGCTGCCGTGGGGCGCACTGACAGAGTCGAGGCTGCCGTACACCAGCACCGCTGGGCCCTAAAACCACCACCAGTAGGTAACCTGGGTTAAGTGTCTTGCCCAAGGACGCAGCGACAGATGAGGCTCGAACCTGCAACTCTCTGGGTATGTGGCGAGCACTTAACTCCTCTGCCACCATCAATGAAAACATTTATTTCTGACCACTTATATATCTGTTATAGATCCCTTTTCTAAGATACACCACTAACTGAACTTTATGGCATTGGACCATTTTCAACAAGTTTTCTGAGTGTGACTAATTTAATCTGAAAATTCACTTTGTCTGAATATTAATGTCAAAGACCATATTTAGGCTTTTAAATCCAAATCTTCACCCAAATTTTATTGGATTTTTAGCCTACCAGTACCAGGACGTGGTGGCACTTTGGTGTGATGTCAAAAGAAGGTCTCCGTGAATCCTGGCTGTCTTTCTGTGAGGAGTTGGCATGCTGCGTGAGTATTTTCTTCATTCTTCAGCTTCCTCCCACAGTCCAGAAACATTAAACCCGACCGTCAGTTGGTGTGCCTGTGGGCCGGTGGTCTGTCCAGCTTCCAGCATCCCACCTCATCAGAATAAAGTGAGTGTGGAAAATGACTGACATCATAAAGTTATTGTTAGAAGCAGCAAGTCTCCAGCTCACTGGAGCTTGATCACAGTTCAGCTCACACACAATAAAACTGGATTATTCATGTTTACACACCATAACTGACATGGTTCTGAACTAAATCCACTCTCTCAACATGAACTCATTCACAGTATTAAATGAAATAAGATAAAGCTTTCTAAAAAAACTTCAGCATGTTTGTGACTGATCCTGTGCTTTATTTGGCTAATTAGTTGAGTCTAACACGCATGAAAAGATAGTTTGTCTGCTTCCAACAAGAAATTCCTCCTGTCTACATGAATTATTTAACTTCCTCTGCAATGTTTCTCAAACATGACGGCTGCCTCCAAACAGGGCAGAAATATCTGGAGAAGGAGGACCACAAGTTCTTGTGCTGCAGGCCTTCAATGAAAATCCCCGTCTGTTTAGGATGACTCTCATCAATGTAACGGACAGCATAGAGCAGGGGTGTCAAACTCACACTGGGCCGAAATTAAAAACTGGGACGAAGTCACGTTTTCCTTTACATATATGTATTGTTGAATCTTTTCATTTGGAAACAAACTTATTTTTTGCATAAACACTGAATCTGAATAACCTAATTACACACAGCCTTTTATTGTGGGCAGTCTAAGGCACACCTGGACATTATTCATGCTGTCTAATCAGCCCCTTGATATGCCACACCTGTGAGGTGGGATGGATTATCTTGGTAAAGGAAAAGTGCTCACTAACACACATGTAGACAGATTTCACAACAACATGTGAGAGTCATGGGTGTTTTGTGCATGTGGACAAAGTTTCAGATGTTTGAGTTCAGCCCATGACAAATGGGAGCAAAACCAAAAGTGTTGCGTTTATATTTTTGTTCAGTTCAGAATTACGGTTTTGAGCTGAATTATTAAGTAAAGTAAGTAGCCAATTTTAAGTAACTGCCAAAATAATGATTACACATGTCTACAGCACCATTGACATGTATACAAACACTAGATGGCTCACCCGCGCTGTTTGCAATTGGAGTGCGGCGTAGCAACGTGGCAGCCATCTTACTTCAGACAGCTGCCCCCTTTCGTAACATTGGTGTCAATGGTGCATGTACTATTTAAATAACTCTAACTTGCTCAATTTTCAACCGAATTTCAAACGGTTTGATTTGTTAGAAACGCCAGAGATGTGGCTGTGAAATATAATGGATTTGGCCCGTTAATTTAAAAATGTGTAAGTATGTCGTCTCAAGCCTATGTGCTATAAGGTTTGTAATAATGCAACCCGCTTGTAAATCCGTTAATATTTCATCGAGTTAAGAGTGTTTTTGTTTAAGCTGTTCACTCACCTTCCATCTGCTACCATTGAGAACGGAGGGTCTGCTGTCTCAATCAATCAAATTTTATTTATAAAGCACTTTTCATACATTGAAAGTAGCTCAAAGTGCAATACAGATTAAAATAACCCCACATAACCCTCAATACCCACCCCTCCCAGCCAACCCCATCCCCCCCTACACACACACACACACATATGTCAAGAATACAAGACATTTGGCATTTGGCTGAGTTCAGAAAAACCATAAAGCCTGGAAACGTCATCAGTGGGGCGATCTGACCTGGGAGCATCAGGTCAACTGGTCTGGACAAGGGCGTCGTAGTCAAATGATGCTCCCGGGGCAGAGGGCCCCCTAGAGGAAACACTGGATGAAAGTAATAAAAAGATAATTAAATAAAATACAATTAATAATGGTAATCGAATAGAAATAATTAAGAAAGATAAAAAGTTAATGAATAATATTAAATAAAGTTAAAGTCCCAAGTCATCATCACACACTGGTGAAATTACATCTCCGCATTTGACCCATCCCATGGTGGGGAGCGGTGAGCTGCAGCTGTGGCCGCGCTCGGGAACTATTTGGTGGTTTAACCCCCCAATCCCACCCCTTAGTGCTGAGTGTCAAGCGAGGAGGCATTGGGTCCCATTTTTTCAAGGTCTTTGGTATGACCCGACCGGGAATCGAACCCTGATCTCCCAGTCCCGGTGCGGACACTCTACCACTAGGCCATCGGAGCTGGTCACCTTCAACAACTGTAATGTAAAAAATGTTGTAAAACTAAAAGGATGTAGTCAAACTAAAACATGCTAACAAACAATAATAACAGTAATCAATTAAAAGAGCTAAGCTAAAAAGGTGAGCCTTAAGCCTGCTCTTAAAATACTGAATGTCCCTGTGTACAGGGCTCTTCAGGGCAGTGCTCCCCCTTATTTTTCTGCACTATTGCACAAGCACGTACCCTCTCGGCCTCTTCGCTCAGCTGAGCAGGAGGTGCTGGTAGTCCCCCACTCCAAATACAGATCGAGGGGGGATCGTGCATTCTCAGTTTTGGCCCCAACTCTGTGGAACAAGTTGCCACTAAGCATTAGGCAGGCACCATCTCTTCAAGTCTTTAAGTCTGACTTGAAGACTCACTTTTATTTGGTAGCCTTTCAGCAACAGGGTTCATGATGTTACTGTTTTTAATTTCCTTTATTTTGTTCTTATCCTTGTCTCTTTTTTATTATCCTCATCTCTTACTGTTTTTTATTCTTGCTTTTATTTATTGTTTTGTTTTATGATCTTGTGATATTTGTTTTGTTTTTATCGTGTCTTTTATGATGGTGTTCAGCACCTTGGGCTTCCGATAAGGTTGTGGAAGGTGCTTTAGAAATTAAACAGAATTAAATTGAATTGACTTTTTAAGGCAACAGAAATAACTAGCTCCATAGCAACTAGTTGTTAGCTTGTCTACACCATTAGAGCTAATCTGTATTTCTCTAAACTGAGCCAGTGTTATTGTTCATGACCTTTCCACAGAAACCCGCTTCAACAGACTTAAAATGTGATTTTAAATAAGAAAAGGAGAGCTTTTTCCTGTTGGGATTGAAGGTGATCAACAGATGAACTAGGGTGTGCTCTGGTAGCTGCTGGGTGCTAAAATGCTGCGATGATTCTAAGAACTGAAGGAAAAACTGAACAGGATAAGACAGAGGTCACTGACAGGGTGGATTCTATGGTGCATCTTGGAGCTGAAGGCGTCCTGGCAGCCTGTCTGACAGAACCGACAGGCAGCTGATTAAAGACAACAAGAGAGGCTGAATACAGAGAAGGATGAGAGAAGCAGCCAAGCTGTCACCGTGGTCGTAGAGTAGTCAGCACAGAGGCAAAGGACAGCGCTCTCTGACAGCTATCGGTCTGTTTTCCCTCTGGGTTCACCGATGGGGGGGCACCACTACTGTTGTCTGTGCTGACAGCATGAATGGGACCAGTTTGAAACTTTCAGCTCATGATGAGCTCTTGACTTCATGTTCTTGACAGTTTCCTGTTGGTCTTTTCTTCACAGTATTCCTTTGTTGTTTTTCCCAGTGGTTATAACAGTACCTGATGGAATAACAGTGCTCCTACGTGCTGTTTGTTGGAAAGGCCTGTTTTACCAGCTGGGGCAACTGCTGCTACACCTCTCTAACAGTAAATAAATGATGTGTCCTGCTTCCCACTATAGCCCCACTGTGACCCACTGCTTTGGGGCCCTCACATGCCTCGCATTTACGCTGGCCTGCATGTGTGGGCTTGCCAACATTTACCATTTAATGAAAATAAAAATGGATTAGATTTATGTAGTGCTTTTCAAGGCGCCAAAGCTGTTTTCATTATTCATGCACTCACACACTGCTGGTGATGATGATTTACGAATTGGCCAATGCTGCCATTTGCACCCAACATGGGGAAGTTAGCCTGGAGGGATCGATCCTACAACCTTCTGATTACTGAACAACTCGCTCTACCTCCTGAGCTAATGCTGCTCTATTGTTGGAATCACTAAATATTACAATGGCTCTAATACCTTATTTAGAGAACTTGTGTCATGTATGTTACATTTTAGTTTTATTTTGTTCAATATTTAAAAATCTATTCATTTTATGTGCCTACATTAAAAAAATCAACATTTAACTGAACGAAACATCTGAAATTTTTTTTAAATCTACATATTTTCAAAACTCAATGTTAAGGTTTTGGACTAGAATTTACACTTGAAATGAACTACAAAGACACCCAGCAGACATGCCCGTTTGGGCCCACCATGGGCGTTAGTGGGCTGGGGTAGTGTGGGCAGGGCAAACCCACACTACCCCAGAGTTAACGCACAAGGATCTTGTGTATGGGCCAGTATATTATTTCTCACGTGGGCTCCTTTTGGATTTAGTTAAGGGCAACCCACAGATATAGCTGCCCAAATCCATCCCATGCTGAGCCCTTGTGGGGTCCCTGTGCCAGTCAAATGCATGTTTGCACTTATGCGTTAACTGTGTTTATTTTTGTGGGCACCCCTCAGTAGTATCTGCCCAAAAACTACCCACAGTGGCCCCGTTGGTGTCAGCCCATGTAGTTTAATCCTATAGGGTGATTTTTGTGTTGACATGCATCCATAGAGTCATGCATCATGACACATACCTGCTTACTGCTCATACTGTGGATCACCGAGGAACGTCAGATCTTTTTGTCTTCAGTGTGTTCTTCTGAAGCAGCCAATCACGTCATTAGATGTAGAGAGCTTTCATTTCTGTCATTAAACCTGATTCTAGATGGGAGCAGTGATCCCCTGTGGCTACCTGGGGCGATGGTGGCAGAGGAGTTAAGTGGCTGCCTTGCAATCAGAAGGTCACAGGTTCGCATCCCGCTCAGTCTGTCGCTGTCGTTATGTCCTTGGGCAAGACACTTAACCCACCTTGCCTGCTGGTAGTGGTCAGAGGGACCGGCGGCGCTAGCGTTCGGCAGCCTCACCTCTGTCAGTGCATCCCAGGGCAGCTGTGGCTACACTGTAGCTCATCCCCACCAGCGTGTGGATGAATGATTGTGTTGTGAAGCGCCTTGGGGGGTTGTAGAACCCTAAGAAGGTGCTATACAAATACAGTTTACCTGATGGATTTGTGGTGTACGTCTGCGTATCGTTGCATCTCTGACAACGTGTCCTTTTTGTTTTCCATGTCTACTCTTCTAGTGTATTTATTCATCCCTGATGGGGTTTTTGATGTTTTTAGGAATTAGTTGAGAATGGAAATGTCCCAGTCATAGAAAAACTATCAACACACTTGTTGTCATTGGGATGTTGCTAGGCGACCAGCTAAGACTCTGGATAGTGACTCCACACAGCGTTTTCACACCAAACCATTTATAGCCAGAATGTGGGCTCAGTGTTGACAGCACATATGGGGTTTGCATAATGGTTATCAGGTTTAGTCGTCTCATCTTTGGTTATCGAAGAAACTCTGTTGAGTACTTTCACTTGACAGGTGGCAGAATAGAACAATGGTGAAAATGTCCCATGTATACCAGACCCAGCCCTTCACGTTGAGTTCATTAACACACCATAACACCTACTGTCATAGCTGAGCCTGGCTACAGTGCAACAGCCACACTATGCATTTCTGATGTAAAACAAATGAAACAGTCGGAGCGAGCCGAACCACGAACGTTTGGCTTTTCAAACAGAGCTGCACAGCTTGAGTCCATTTGAAGCTATGTGCATCCCCCACCTGAAATACCACCAAAGCAAAGTGAAGCTTGTCACATTGTTAGAGCACAAACATATCTTCACAGCATCTTACAAAATTTGTCATACTTCTCACACCCGCCCCCATACAGCTCCCTCCTGCTGGCATACACTTGTACATAAGCACAGTAGGCATCCTCAGTTACACAAGTGAGTCTTTAAACAAGTCTTGATTTTTTAATCTAAGCTGGAGCAGGATGTTTACAAAGTGCTCGTGTTGCAGGATCTTTTTTCTACCAACAGCCTAATGATGTTCAGTCTCGGGGGATTTATTGGCACTCTTTGCCTTTTGTTCTAAAACATGTCCTTTCGATACATAAAGAGGAGCCCCTGAAAGGAAATCGCTCCTTTTGAGCTTCAGCCAGCATTAGGTGAGATGATTGATGGACTCGGGTCTGTGCTGGGAATATGAATTACAAGTTTTGATTCTGGCTCCCTTTGGGAAATAGTGGGACGTTGGCTTTCATGACAGAGGAAGAGAGATGAGGGACGGAGGATTTCCCTCAGTGCAGGAGAAGGATACAAAAGGAAGAAACTCACAGGCAGATTACATTCTCCATAAGAAGAAGAAACGATTTTTTTATATAGCGCCTCTCAAGATAAAAATCCTGAGGCGCTTCACAAGAACAATAATATATATATATATATATATAAAATATATAAAAATAAAAAATGAATCACAAAAAATATCATAATAGAAAATAGTGGAAAAGGAAAAATTTAGATTAGAAAATGTGGAGGAAGACAGAATTTGTAGAAACAGCAGCATGAAGAGGAGCGGGGTGACGTGGGTGTGTTTGGAGGACTTGGTCAGCAGCCTAGCACGGCATTCTGGACCACCTGTAGATGGTTCAGGGAGGTTCTGCTCAGACAAGTGAGAAGCCAGTTGCAGTAGTCTAAGCGTGAGGAGATGCAGGTGTGGAGAACAATCTCCAGTTCAGAGCGGGACAGAATGGGACTCAGCTTAGCAATGTTCCTGAGATGGAAGAAGGAAGAGCCAACAAGAGAACTGACATGAGAATCCAGGCTGAGAGCTGGGTCAAAGGTCACACCAAGATTCCTGACAGAGGGTTTGGTGTGAGAAGCAAGCTGACCAATGGCACTTATACCCTAGCATCAGCTCCACTCTGCTCCGCCAGCCCCAGCCCGGCCGCAGCCCAGCCCCAGCCCGGCCGCGGTGGCTCCACACTGCCTTAAGGCTGGTTTATACTCGGTCCGTCTGCGTGAAACGGACGCACACACCGCCATTTTGCGTCGGCGCAAGGGCTCTCCGACTGACTCGCGGAGGGTGACGGAGACATGCCCCAAATTTTAAACATCCGTCGAAAGTGACGGAGACCGCAAGCTTGTGATTGGTCAGGACGACGCTTCCTGTAACTTCGTCACCAGCACCGCCGTTGCTCCGTTAATAAGTAAAAAAATATTTAGTGGCAGACCCAGAATAGATTGAAGAACGCATCGCGGAAAAGTCCGAAAATATGAACGTTTATTCACCCGTGACTGAAGGAGTACAAAATAAAGAGCAAACGTGGATGGAAACGACGGGAAACGTGGGTTTAGAGGTGGCGACTGGATGAAGAGGTGGAGGAGAATGAAGGACAAATTAGTCCGTGTTAAAAAGTCTCTGAAATACATTAAAACAATGTAAACACATGAGTAAATACACTATCGTGAACCGGATACATGAGTGTCATGGTGGCAGGATATCACAGAATAGCACTACGCCCTCTGTTGTCCTGGCGGGGAATTGCTTTGCAGCACTCCGCTGCCTGAACAGAAGTTCGAATGTGAAAACCTTTCAGACGCTCCGTTGCGGAGCTCACAGAGAGTATAAACCAGCCTTTAGGGATGCGGACGTAGATGAGCACATGGGTGGTCTCCAACATCTTGGAGATTACCTGAAGTTTAGAGATGGGTGTGAAGCTGCTATGGGGAGATGGATCAAGATTGGGTTTTTTTAAGAAGTGGCTGGATTACAGCGCTCTTAAAAATGGAGGTTGAAAAAAGCAGGTCGCTATTCTCTTTGTCTGCAAGAAAACTTGTTGCTTTCTGTTCCATTCACTGAATTTGGCAAAAGAGCTTCTGTCCACTCAGCACCCTCAGCTTGGGATGAGCTGCAGGCTGACTGGAAAATAACTAGAGTTAATGTGAGTGTTTTTAAATCTAAACTAAACAATCTTGAGGCCAACTCCATGACATGCAACTGTTTCATTTAGATTAATTGATTTTAACTATTTTTTTTTTACCATCTTTTGTGTTGTTTATACATGTGTTTTAACTGTGTAACATTCTTTGTACCTCTGTGTGATGCTTGCTGATGCCCATCTTGAACAGGTCTCCCTTGAAAAAGCGGTTTTTAATCTCAATGGGATTTTCTTCCTGGTTAAATAAAGGTTAAATAAAATAAGTAAAAAAGGGAAACTATGCAGTTTTGGCTTGCTTTTAGCACCCCCTAGGTCCGTTATTAATTCCCTGTAGTAAAACTGGAAGTGGGACACTTCTCCTGGCTGCGCGTTGGTCTTTTTAACACCTTAATCTAACTGCTGAAATGTCTCCTCAGCCTTCATTAGTGTCTACAGGAGCGGTTCATCACTAAATCAAACACATCAGCTGTGTTCATGATCTAAAACATGCAGGAAGCAGACTGCAGCACCAGCACGCCAGCTCCACTTTACTAACCCCTACTTCAAACTGGAAGCATCAGCGGCGCAGAATGGCAGTGGAACATCACTGCTTCAAATAGAATCCATTATACGTCTATGAGGGTGATTCAAACCAGCTGCAATGCGGAACTTTACAGGCATGTCCCAGAAGCGGTGCACCACGCCGCTAAAGATAGGATCAGGTTCTATTTTTGCAGTGTGCCGCTTCTGGGATGCGTCAATTTCCGCAGTTAACATGGGGCTAGACAGGATATCACACACGGTTTCAGTGTAAAATGCCCAGTAATTTTCAAAACAAAAGACTACTGCAGCGATGCGATTTCATATCTATGTAGATTACGTCTATACGTGTGACCTCACGGCTTTTTTACTTACCGCATCGTTCGAGAAGTGCAGTGGTGTGTTTTTCATGGCTTTAATCCTGGCAGTGGAGAGGAACAACATCATATATGACATCAAAAAGCGATGTCAAACGTGATTTCCTTCTTCTTTTTGGTTTAATGGTGGATAAACAAACTGTGACTCGTGAATGACATATCAGTATAAAATGTAAACTAGTCCATGGAGCTAATTCAATTCAATTCAATTCAGTTTATTTATATAGCGCCAAATCACGACAAGAGTCGTCTCAAGGCACTTCACAAAGTAAACATTTCAATACAGTTCAGTTCATAAGCCAATCAGTAAAAAAGTTTCCTATATAAGGGACCCAGCAGATTGCATCAAGACACTGACTAGTGTCATTGTGTTGGTACAATCCTCATACTAAGCAAGCATTTAGCGACAGTGGGAAGGAAAACTCCCTTTTAACAGGAAGAAACCTCCAGAGGATCCTGGCTCAGTATGAGCAGCCATCCGCTACGGCTCACTGGGGGTTGAGAAGACAGAGCAGGCACAGGCACACCCCCCCCCTCCCACACACACACACACACACACATATATCAAGTAGTGTTTCTATGGCTACACTGTGATTTCTTAGTAGAAGTTCTATTTAGTAAGAGTAAGAGAAACTTTATTGTCTTTATCTGAGTGAATCTATAATTAATTCAATAGGTGAACTAATAGTAGCACATTCTATGTTAAAGAAAGTGAGATGTAATATCAGGAGAGGGAGAATGTTCAGTGGTTGGCAGCAGTGTGCCAGCCGATGGCCCCCTCCATGAGGCCACCACAGCTCAGCAGAACGCCAGTGTAGCTTCTTCTGGGGAGAAAAACACTCATAGAGAAAATAAAGTTAACAGCTGAAATAACAGGAAATAATGCAATTAGAGAGTGGTGGTAGAAGAGAGTAGCAGAGTGTGGAAAGTGGGCAGTATGTCCTCCAGCAGTCTAAGCCTATAGCAGCATAACTACAGAGATAACTCAGGATAACCTAGCCTTTTAGATGGAGGCATGTGGGAGGCAGGGCCAGGGAGAAGTCTTTAACGACTGTAGTCCCCGCTGTACACTCCACCTCCCTCTGCTCCCCACTCGTCTAAACCTGGACTAACATCAGAATTTAACCATAAGCCCTATCAAATAGAAAAGTTTTGAGCCTAGTCTTAAAAGTAGACAAGGTGTCTGCCTCACGCACTAACGCTGGGAGCTGGTTCCACAGGAGAGGAGCCTGATAGCTAAAAGATCTGCCTCCCATCCTACTTTTAGATATTCTAGGAACCACCAGTAAACCTGCAGTCTGAGAGCCAAGTGCTCTGTTAGGAACATATGGAACAATCAGATCACTGATGTATGATGGAGCTTGTTTATTAAGAGCTTTATATGTGAGAAGGAGGATCTTAAAATCTATTCTGAATTTAACAGGCAGCCAATGTAGGGAAGCTAAAACAGGAGAGATGTGGTCTCTCTTTTTAATTCTCATCAGAACTCTAATGCTAAGATAGGCTAATAATATGCTAGTGACTCATAATAAAATGCTAACAATTTGATAGTAGTGGGTTTATTTATAATATAGATTATGTCAACTGTTACTGGTCTTTTTAAAACATAAATTCATAGATATTCTCTATAAAATGCCTTTTGTTAACAGTAAATAGCTCAAGTTTTGGTTGGAAACAACATCCTTACCTTAGAAAGCTCCATTGCTAAAGCTAGCTCAGCTCTGTTGACTCGACTTTACTTCGCGTGCACGTTAGGAGGCGTGGCTTTCGGCTCTTTCAGGAAGTCGGGGGAGTGAGCAACTGCCTTTAAAATCTCCTCCTCCTCGCCCTGACGACTCATCTTACGGACCCTGCCTTTAAGGGCTTAGAAAAAAATAAGGTCATCATTTGAACTGATGCTGTCAGCTTCTTCTGATGCACCTGTTCTTAGATTGAATCACAAAGGGTTATCACTGACACATTTACAGTCTATGATTCTGAACTCTTTTTGGTTATGTTAAAGGACCTCGCTTTAGACAAACTAAATAGAACTGAGAACATCCAAGGCCTTCTAAGTGTCCTGTTCTTGCTCATGATGAATTTAGGTGCCATGAGGATTTTGCATTCTCACAGTAATATTGAGAGGCAGGCAGACAGAACCACTGGAGCTCAGTTCCTTGATAATTGACTTACAGACACAGAAGGTGACAGCAGTGTGTGGGATTTACCTGCTGTAAAGTCACCACCCCTATCACACTATGAGTCAGTGCCCCATTTCATTTTCATTACCTCCTTCTCCAGATTTTAGAATTAGCCCTCCACTCACCTGCTGTGTGGACAATCCAGTCTGGGTGACAGAAGAAAAAATGATTGGCTGCTTCCTCCTCTGCCCAGCACAGTCAGTGGAGAGGCTTGTCGAGGGCCAGTCAATACAGCGTAAAAGCCCCATTTAGCTCTGACATGCCTCTGAGACAGGGCCCCCAGAGTGAGTGGAGTGGGCGGAAAAGGGACGGGGTTCCTGAGATGTTTGCCTCTGACAAAGATGGATAGTCTTAGGCTCCACAGCCAGCAAGGACAAAAGGACATCAAGCCTAGCTGGCCCCCTTCGTCTATTCCCTCAGAACCAGCACTTTCTCTCGCATGAGCCTAAATGAAGTTAAAAATGAAATAACTGCAGAAAGAAGAGCTGGTGGCGAACGAGAAGAATGAGGCAAGAGAGGGAAAGGGGCATGAAAAGATTTGTGTCTGTTTTTCTGACCTTGTGTTCTGTCACCAGACTGGAGTCATTATAGGAGATCCAGCCCTGTAAACATAGATCTATCCATAACTGACATGATTCTACCAGCAGCAAATGGGAGAAGAGAGGCTGAGTGACACCACCACATTTATTTTACTGAGCAATAAATGAGGGATTGCTCCTGTATAATTCCATGTTTATTAATTATACTAAAGGCCAGATTTATCAACACAGAAATGCACCTGTTTCCTGTGACATGTTTATGCATCTTTAGTTTCCACTATCAGCTCCTTCTCAGCATCATATTCACAAAGTAAATGGTGCAAATAATCTGCTGATGCAAAAACGCCGCTACATTCAGCAGGTTTAGGCACAATTTGAACCTGTGACTGTTGTGGCTTGTGTGCTTTAGATAGAGGGAGACAAAAAAGATGTCTTTCACAGTGAATGTTCAGGATGGACTCCTCTTCCAGGAAGAATCATTTTCAGGACTGCAAATTTTTTTACTTTAAAGGAACTAGAGGCAGGAAAAAACAAACGATGCTCACGAGCGACGCGCCCGGCTCTGCGAGTAACTGCAGCCCAGCACGGGAGCGTGCACAGACGGCTATGTTACACAAACACAAAAATACCATTACCTGACCCTCTTCACACGCTCTCACGCCACACCTCCAATATCTCACGCTGAAAAGGCAACTCCCCGCCGCTCTCACGGACAATATTGCGGCGAAGCAATCCACGCTGCAGCCCTGATCACAGCTAATGCTACTATCACAGCTAATGCTACTGCACGCTAGCTCTCTCTGAGTCATCGGTGAGGTCAGATCATTGTCATCATCTCTAAACACAACCTATAATGTTTCTTACCTGCTCACTAGGAAATGAGCCATGGCAGCATCCTTTTTGAGTCCCAGATATAGTTGAAGCAGCCTCCATTCGTCAATCACGTATCCGATATAGATTCGGGTCCCTGCCTGTCTTTTACCATATTTGGTCTTTGACTCACCAGATGCCGCTGAATAAACTTCCTTTGTGCCACGCTTGGTCGTTTGCTGGTTGCAGTAGAATCCATTCCCACAGTTCTTCTTTAGGAGTTTGGCGGTTGGCAAGCAACTTAAGGTGCAATAGCGCCACCTACCGATCTGCAGTGTCGAACACATTTTCTTTCTGTTTTGAAGCTGTCGTGAACGCGCAAGCAGTGTCAATTGACGCCATATCCGTAGGGCAGCGCGGGAAATTCATGACCGAACTGCAGCGCATTTTGCAGCAAACAGCCTGTTCAAGAAAATGGAACGATACATGGGTGGCCTCATTCTTTTTGGTTTATAACGCTTCATCACCCATTAGCTTTGAAAAAATGAACATACATGTTTAATTTTTTACAGATTTTTTAAAGATCCTGCCTCTAGTTCCTTTAAAGAAAAACAAACTTGTTTTTTTATATATGATGGTTTTCCATCTCTGCAGTCCCGTGGCGGCCTGCGCCCTAATTTTATTTTGCAAAAATAAACACTCCCACCTACAGTGGAGGAAATAATTATTTGACCCCTCGCTGATTTTGTAAGTTTGTCCAATGACAAAGAAATGAAAAGTCTCAGAACAGTATCATTTTAAAGGTAGGTTTATTTTAACAGTGACAGATAGCACATCAGAAGGTAAATTTAAAAAAATTACTTTAAATAAAAGAAACAGATTTCTAAGACGTTTGAAAGCCGTTAATATTTCATGCGTGAAGGGTCCAGGGCTTTCTATTAAATAGGAAATGTCTCCCCAGCAGATCTGTGGAAAAAACAATGGCAACTCGGACCAACGTTTTTCGTCACTCTAGAGCTCATACGGGCTTTAAATGACTTTATTTTTGTCTTCATTACAGATTTTAAGCTTCTCTCTAACCCTCCTCCTGTCTTTAGATGCTAAAGTGTTTATATACGGAGCATTTTGCTGGTAAACTTGCGTAAAAGAGTACGTCACGTATTGATAGCAGGCCATATTGTTTGTGTTTCTGCCACACTCGTGCATGCACACATCAATGATAAAATATGTCAACAAAGATCCTCCAATAGTATCTGTCTCCAGAATGCACACCTGGACAGGTCACCATTCTATCACAGAGTCAGTCACATGATCGACCCATGTTGAATCACCATTTAGCCTAAGAGGCATGTTTATTATATGTAGGAGGAAGCCAGGATATCTGTAGAAAACCTGCAGGGCTAACATGCAAACTCCAAAACAGAAACGTTGCTGCCAAGATTTAAACCAGCAACCTTCCAGTTACAGCTCCAACAGTTTCAACCAGCTGTTTCCCTGCCACCTACAACATTTCTTTATTTCTAATTGTAGCAATGCATTTCCTGTAATGACGTTGATTTCTTCTCTCTGGAAATGCAACATGCAGTGACTTTTATAACTTGTTTCAGGCAAGTGTAGCATTAGGGCTGTAGCCACATATTTGATCAATGAGATGTAATAAGCCATATAAATATGAATTATCAATCTTATTGATCTTTGAATGTTAATTTAACATTACTCTAGGTTCTTTGTAACATCAGTGATCCACACACTTCAGAATAATTCAGAGTCAAGAAAATATTTATAAAATAAATGTAATACTACTGTATATTTCTGAATCAATGATGACACAAAACAAATTATGATGAATGATGGTTAAAGCAAGATACTGAGAAAATTAATGAGGTAATGTACTAGATGTTATGTTGCATAATCCTATTAAGAGTATGAGAATCCTATGATGTCTGGGTTAAATCAATCTGTATGGTTTAACACATTATCAAATTAATAAAGACCATTTGACACCAGAGTGCAGGAAGTCTACTACACCTTGTGTGGGGGTCCCGTTTGATCCAGGGGTTAGAGAGAGATCAGTACGGACCGGCTGTCGGTGGCTCGGACCTCTTAAGATATTGGGACCGTAGCTTTAGCCCCGAATACATCATTGTCTGGTCAGGGTACCTCCAGGTGCCCGCATGCAGCTGGTAGATCTGTTTGCTTCAGAGGCAACTTGCAAAAATGATTGACCTCTGGGTCAAAAGAGAGGAGATGGTTCCTTTTGTGAGCTTTGCTTTCTTAGATGGACTCCGTGGAAGGAGTGAGACTTGCAGGACTGCAGGCACGGCGTGAACAACCGAATTGTTCTGGGAAGCCGTAGTTTTATCACTTCACATGTTTATGAATTTGGACAAATCAACTCTGGACAACTTTGAACCAGCTCCGGTGGCCTAGTGGTAGAGTGTCCGCCCCAGGACTGGGAGATCAGGGTTCGATTCCCGGTCGGGTCATACCAAAGACTTTGAAAAAATGGGACCCAATGCCTCCTCGCTTGACACTCAGCATTAAGGGGTTGGATTGGGGGATTAAACCACCAAATAGTTCCCGAGCATGGCCACAGCTGCAGCTCACCGCTCCCCACCATGGGGATGGGTCGAATGCGGAGATGTAATTTCACCATTGTGTGATGATGACTTGGGACTTTAACTTTAGAGTGGGCATTATCAACTCCCTCAGACACCAGGTCATCCCAAACACTTAAGATGACTCATCCTTAATGTGGTGTAATTTAAGATATGAAACACATCCTTAGGAATAAGTATTCATTTTACCTCCATCATTCCTTCTTATGATTATTAGACACATTATTCAACAAGTACGATTATACATACAGTATAAAGTCTTTCCTGAGGCAGGAAAAATAAACTTTGTTCAAGAAAGAAAGATAGAAAAGTTTTGCGTCATCATCCTGGCGTCGTGATGTCTTGATGATATGCTGCAGGATACGTTAGAGACTATTAGGAACAAGGTTAGACGATATCAGAGTGTCTTGGCAGCTTTGACATGACCTGTAAGTTAAAAGTGTAACTTAGTTCATTTAGGTTGAAAAACAATGGCCTCCATGAGGCTACACAAGATAAGTTTTGAAACATTTTCTAGAACTTTATTTCTGTGGTTAATTTATTAGGTGTTGCATCAGATATTGTGGGAAACATCCTTAACAATGTGGCTAAAACTAAACCTACAAGAGTAAATGAGCTAAAGGAGAAAGTAACATCTTCACCACTAATCAGGATTAAATAACAAGTTACCATAAAATAGCAAAATATTTAAAGGTGACTGAAGAGAGCCTGATACATGAACTTGTATTATAAAAATAAATTGCATTTATTAGTCGTTTTTTTCTCTTCTATTTATTTATAAACATGTTGGAAATGAGGAACATTAACTTGTCCTTTAATTTTTTTAAATGTTTTCACTTTTGTCTTTCTTAAGACAAAGAAAGCAGAATAAAAATGGCTCCTGGTGGGGTGCTGGTGATTCTAGTGTTATGGTCCAAATACAGTGTTTCAGGTCAGGAATTTGATGACATCACCTTGACTCTTTCCTTTTCCTCACACTGTGTGTTGGAATGTTGTCGTGTTTGGGATCATTAGAGTCAGACGAACGGATTTCTTCTTTGTTCTTTTCACACAGAAGAATATTTCTTGAGGCGACCTTTCCAAACAGACCACACGTATTTGCCCTCCCTCTGACAGTAGCCATGAACCTTAACATTTGACCTGCTAACTGAGGTCTGTAGCACCTCAGAGCTTTGGAGTTTTTATACATTCAAACCGATCATAAATACTAATACTACTGTAAATATTACATTTATGGAGAAAATTACCTAGATTACATTATTTATTAACAATTCATAAAATGTTGTTGAAGCGAACAAGTCCTCGTATGGGTTTTAATCTAAAGATGAGCTAAAAGCCTTTCATAGATGAGGATAATGTGTCAGCATTACAAATCCTAATGGTGTGGTGGTATTAGTCCAATGCACTGTGCTGGAAATGAAGAGATTCACTTGTACTGAGGGAGAAAAAGGTCACCCTTCTCTGTGATTAATGGCTTAGATCAGAGTAATCAATAAATGTAAATTCAAAGTCTAAAACTCCTGCAGGGTGTCAGATGGTTCTCCACCATGCTAGTGTGTGTATACAAATGGAGCGGGTCTGGACAAACTGCCACTCCTAATACATCCATTTTTATTTAGAACCGAACAGAAACTGTGTGTGGGCAGGGGAGGGTGGAGAGGAGCAACATGTTGCTGACGGGGCTTTTCTGTGATGAAAAGCAAAGCATTAGGGCTTGAGTCACTAAAGGAGTTCAGAACTTTTGCAGCTGCTGAACTGGAGCAAATCTGGGATCAGTCAATCAAAGCTTTATTGTCAAATGCACAGTAAAGAAGACTTCCGTTCACGATGAAATTCTTACTTTGCAGACCTTTGAACATAAGGTGTGTAAATAGGTAAAAAGGTGTATTTACAGTAAACATTCCTAAAGGATAACAAGAAGAAATGTGAACTATATAGTAATAGCCTATAGACATGATTGTGCAGTGCAGCAGTAGTGCATCACATTTGCTGTACAGCAGTCTGCAGTGTAGGCAGTTGAAACGATTGTGCAAACTGTGCAGAAACATTCAAGTGACCAGGTAGGTAGAGTTACAGCATGTGTGATGAGTGGTGGTGCAGCCAGTACAGGAGGTAGGACTGTGCATCAGTCACATTTCACAAAGGATGATGGGTGCAATATACAAATGAAAACAAAATAAAATCCCACTGTGCTGCATTTTGTCAACACTGAAATGTTGTGGAGTTGCTAATGCTAACGTTGTTCCTACATCGGGATATCAACGGTGATTCACTTAACAAAATCAAAACCAAATCCAGCGGTGATTCAACGTTGATATCACGACGCCATTTCAATGTTTAATTAAAGGGACATTGTGGAAGTTTAACAGCTAATACAAGTATAGAAATTTAAAATGTATTCCTCATACATTCTCCTGCAATGCCCTGGTCCTGTAGAATGAGCCCTGGCATTTTCACTGTGATTGCCTCTGTAGGCCTGTAAACTCAGAAAAGATCATGCTCGGGCCAAGCAAGCAGGCTTCCCCGGTGTCCTCCAGAGGCAGCGTAATGTGTGATGACATCATGCGCGCTCACGCGCCCGCAGCGTTTGTTTGCTAGCTGTAGCTTAACGGTAGAGCGAGAGGTGGTTTTGGTAGCTGATTCAGCCAAGAACAAGAAGAAAGCTGCTTCAAGCACCAGCGAAACTCCAGCCCAGACCCCAAACAAGACAAAGAACCCAAGAGTGTATTCCAGCGCCACAAAAAGGGCAAAACTCGAGTCTGGTCGTCGAAGGCAAAGAACGAAAATAAACATCGGTCCGGCCGGCATTTGAGAAGTGGAAAATGCTGAGACAAAAGACCCGCAGTTGGCATCATTGTTGCTGGACAGGTAACAAATTATTACTAAATACGTGTGGGGTAAGGGTTGTGGGTGCTTTCAAAGCAAACCGGGGGCTTACATATGTCATAGTAGGAACATTTTAGGCTGCTTGTGTAGCGTGTCTCCATCAGAGTCAGTGCTGGTCAGGATATTAATATTAATCAGGGCCGGTATGCAGAACAGGCACTTCTTATTTTTACTTCTCAGCGCACTGGGACTTTTTTTCCAGGGTAGGATGAGTACCGGTACCATTACCGCTCATTTATTAGTGGAGATTTCTGCAAAAATATATGTCCGTTTCCAAGTAAACACCAGGCATTCACAGTCCCCCCAGCACCGCTGACCCGCCCCTCCCGTTAGGCAGAACACACGCTACAAGAGGGGCCACGTTTTGCGCATTAGGATGCATTCTTGCACCGCATACAGCCGCGCATACAGCACTGTCAGCTCCCGTCAGCCCAGGCAAGAGGAGAGAGAGAAAAAAGACGAGTTATCCGACACTGTGCACGTTCCCTCAATGACTGACAACACGCAGCATCTGACCAGCCTCAGATGTGCAGACAGACAGGTGGATCCATGGAGGTGGAGAGGCACAATAGATCAGGAGCACAAGAAAGTAAAAGTCATAACCAGAGGAGTGTGTTGTTGGAGCAAAAAAGAAAAACTTTGTGGGCATAAACATCCCAGCTTCTGTTCATGAGACAGAAGATAGGATAATTGTGTCTGGATGTGGAGAATAAATTATGCAGCAGCCCTGGTTATCATTTATGAGAAGTCTTGGTAAATGCAGAAACATGCAGAGCTTTTATCATTTGATTCATAACCTATGTTTTTGTAATTGATGTTTTCTGTTTGTTTTTGTAGCATCAAATCGATGGAGCTGAAAGAACTCTTTAGATGAGGAACAAGCCAATAGTTTGGAAACAGTGAGTAAGTAACAAATTATTCTCATAGAAATGCAATGGCTATATGTCAGGATATATAATCATGTTCTGCTGCTGTTTTTACTTCCAGATTAGAGCTGGAAAGAGAAGGAAGGAGCTTTAGACCCGTATGATTCAGATTATGTATCTCCAATATCAATAAGGTATGTTTTATTATTGTTTTTTTTAATACCGTAGTAACATCCCACTCTCACTTTCTATTCACTGATTATATAAAATTTATTTTTTTTGTGCAATAGGTGTGCATCACAGGATGAGGTTGACCAACTTCCTTGCATTGGCCTGGATGAAGCTGACAATTATAACAATTATAATTATTATATAACAATTATAATTATTATATAGGCTAACAATTATATGTGCTATTTGAGTTTCACTCAATATGCTAAAATTCTGCTTACAATAGTGACCTGCACAGAACCCAACTAATGCTGCTACTCTGTGTGTATATTTGCACATATTATTGTTGATTTTATATTTATATTATTTCTGCATTATTTTTTGTATTCTTTTACATTTTACACCAAAGGGAGTGGCACTCCAATTACACTGTACCCTGTACAAAATCAATAAAGGCTATTCTATTCTATTCTATTCTATTCTATTCTATTATATTATATTCTGTATTGGACATTGCTGATTGTGTGGAGGCAGATTTGAAAGACAATTTAGAAGAGCCATCAGCAGCAGGACTGACTCAGCCGTTGTTTTCATTCAGGAGTACAGCATGCATGCCTCGTGCACGAGCTTACTATTGAAGCTGCAGTTACACGTTTGGCCTGAGGGGGCAATCGCGAGCATAAAAATTTCAAACTCCACATAGTCCCTTAAATGTTGATTTTTCAACACAATTTCAACATTTATTAAGCCCCAGTACCCAACTGGCTTATGAATGTACTTTTTCATATACTCTACAGTTTTACACATGATTTACTGCATCCATCATAACTGTGTGCAATACTGATTTACACAGAATAAATGCCTTCAGGTGAATAAAGAAACAATAGTCAATTAAAGAAAAACAAACCTTTATAACTGTTACAGCAACAAGGAATAACAAATAGCACTCAAAAAAAATTTAATAAAAAAATACAAGTTAAAAAAAACTAAAACAACAGAACTAGCCAATCAACGGAGGGAGTTTTTTTTTTTTCGGCCACCGCCACCCACTCTCTCTGACGCATATTTCAAATATTTGGACACAATCTCCATTACTTGCCTCTGGGTCGTCTGGTGGGTGGTGACAACAGCATCTACAGAGGAAACCAACCTTTAGGAGAGCGTAAGCTACTTTTACACCATGAAAGTACAGAAGAGCTACTGCCATACGATTGATTCACATTGATACTTTCCATGTGTGAAGATGCTTACTATGTTAAAATGCTATGCTTACTATATTAACATGCATTATTCACAAGTTAGTTTCTCTATTTCAATACATCAAATCAAAGGAAAATAGTGACATTCCTGTTTTGAAAACTCAAACTAAATGAAAACATATTTAGGTTTTTAACTAATCAGATACTTTCAGATGATGAAATACAAATCTACTTTGTGTGAATGAGTTGACATTTTTTTAGAATGGATCAGTAACATCACTTTTGAGCACACAGGAACAGCTAACTATGAGGAGCCGTGGAAGCCATAATACATTCTGATACTCTCACATGCATTTATTCTCCTCACACACGCATACATTCTTCTCATACATACACACATATTCTTTACACACATATTGTCTTTACACACACATATATTATCTACACACACACAAACATATTTTCTCTCCACACACACACACACACACACACACATACTCTTCATATTCACATACATTATTCTCTCACACACCCATACTCTTTTCACACACACACTCAGACACATTTTCTTCATTTTCATCAGAATCAGAAGGGCTTTAAATCACAACATTAGGAAATTGCTGCGGTACTTGGTGCAAACTAACTGGAGCAAACAGAAGAGCTCACATCTCTCCTATTCTGATGTCTCTGCACTGGTTACCCATTAACTTTAGAATTCAATTTAGGATCCTTACTATAACATACAGGGCTCTACATGGCCACGCTCCTCCTTATGTTACTGAACTGTTAAAGCCTTATGCTCCAACCCGAGCCCTCAGGTCCACCAACCAGAACCTTCTAGAAATTCCAAAGACCAGATATAAAAGTCGAGGTGATCGATCTTTCCAGGCTGTTGCACCCCGACTTTGGAATGAACTTCCTTTATCCCTACGTGTTACTGACAGTCTGGTCACCTTTAGAAAGCAGCTGAAGACCCTTTTGTTTAAAACTGCTTTTACTTAAATCTTTTATGTTTTATTCGTTTTTTCTAACTTGTATTTATAATAATCTTTCATTTGTTTTATCATTTTTATAATTTTATGACTTTCTGTTTTCTGATTTTTAATGATTTTATGATATTCTGTTGTTTTGTTTTAAGATCATTTTATGATGACTATCTTGTGTTTTGTTGATCTTTGTGAAGCACTTTGTGATTCTTTTTCTGTGATAAGTGCTATACAAATAAAATTTACTTACTTACTTACTTACAATGAAAGTACAGTGTTTCATTAAAAAGCTATATTTTAATAGAAAATCGATAAAATATTTATTAGGTCGGGCACGACCCAGTGTTTATGTTTACATCTAGCTAGGTTTATGTGTACATTTAGCAGCCAATAGAGGGCACAGTTCAGGGTTGCCAAGTACGGTCCGCTTTGCACAGCGAGGCGGCACGAGGGAAAATGGCGGACACGGACGCGACAAGTCAACCAACTGCTTCTCAGCCCAGAAGACCTCGTACTTCATCTCAGAAGAGGAGCGACCAGCAAAGATCGAAAACCAGAGTGAGTTTAGGAGAAGCATACACCAGATGGAACCAAATAAAGAATTTTCACGGCATCCAAACACACGCGGATATGGCGAATTTTCTCATGGATCGGTAAGCTAACTCGCTAGCTAACGTGTAATATTACCTCTCGGTGAAACTGCTTTGCAATACTTCTGTTTATTATATGATGTTGACTCTAGATATGAGAAATCTGAACATGAACATGGACATGACCATGGACCATCAACCTCCACACCCACTAAACGGAGGCAGCTAAATCCTCCTGCTCTGTCCAGTATAGCTGGCTCACTTACAACACTTCAGCCAGAGGAGAGTGGAGATGACACCCTCTCAGCCTCCGAAATGAGATGCCTAGAGGACAGGTAAAGATCATTTTGTTGTATTTGTCTTTGCATTAGCAGTAAAATAGAGATATAATTTCAAACAAACAACATTACTCTGCTGATAGCGTTAGCACTGCCTGCTAACATTAGCACTGCCTGCTAACGTTAGCACNAAAAAGAAGGATAAAAATAAGAGATAAGCAAATATAAGAAATAATAATATACTCATGATAACAAAAATTATTATTAAAAGTGGCAATAATTAGAGAAGCAGCTACTATATACACAGTGCAGGTACTAATCAGAGTGGATCAGCTTCAGGTACAAACACAACACCGGGTCATGTGACTGGGACCAAGCGACTGGAGTGGGCAGCCCTAGGATTGACATTCATGAGTCCAACAGCAGAGGGGAAGAAACTGTTCTTGTGGCGAGAGGTTCTGGTCCGAATGGATCTGAACCTCCTGCCAGATGGGAGCGGGTTAAAGAGACAGTGTCCAGGGTGAGTCGGGTCAGCTGTGAGCCGACCTGCACGCCTCAATGTCCTGGAGGTGTACAGGTCCTGTATGGAGGGGAGTTTGCAGCCAATGACCTTCTCAGCAGAGCGTACAACACGCTGCAGCCTCTTCTTGTCCCTGGTGGTGGCTCCAGCGTACCACACGGTGATTGAGGAGGTGAGGATGGACTCGATGACTGCGGTGTAGAACTGCCTCATAGACTGTGCTGGCAGGTTGAATTTCTTCAGCTGCCTCAGGAAGTTCATCCTCTGCTGGGCCTTTTTTATGATGGAGGTGATGGTGGGCTCCCACTTGAGGTCTTGGGTGATGGTGGTGCCCAGGAAGCGACATGAGTCCACCATCGTGATGGGAGTGTCAGACAGGGTTATGGGGGGGAGGGGGGCTGTGTGCTTCCTAAAGTCCACAACAACCTCAGCTGTCTTCTGGGTGTTTAGCACCAGGTTGTTGTGGCTGCACCAGGACACCAGCTGTTCCACCTCCATTCTGTAGGCAGACTCATCCCCATTAGATATGAGTCTAATCACCGTGGTATCGTCTGCAAACTTGATTAGTTTGACAGACTCGTGGTTGGAGGTGCAGCTGTTGGTGTCCAGGGAGAAGAGCAGAGGGGAGAGAACACACCCCTGAGGGGAACCGGTGCTGATGGTCCACAGGTCTGAGACATTCTTCCCCAGCCTGACTTGTTGTTTCCTGTCTGTCAGGAAGTCAGTGATCCACCTGCAGGTTGGGTCAGGCACGTTCATCTGGGACAGTTTGTCTTGAAGGAGGTCTGGCAGGATTGTATTGAAGGCGGAGCTGAAGTCCACGAACAGGATCCTGGCGTAGGTACCCGGGGAGTCCAGATGCTGCAGGATGAAGTGTAGAGCCATGTTGATGGCATCATCTACAGACCTGTTGGCTCTGTAGCCTATTTCCTGCACACGCCTGTACACGGTGGCTCTGGATGTTTTCACTCCAGACTCAGTCCACTGCTTCCGCAGGTCCCCCAAGGTCTGGAATCGGTCCTTCTCCACAATTTTCCTCAGGGTCCGGTCACCTCTTCTTGTTGTGCAGCGTTTTCTGCCACACTTTTTCCTTCCCACAGACTTCCCACTGAGGTGCCTTGATACAGCACTCTGGGAACAGCCTATTGGTTCAGAAATGTCTTTCTGTGTCTTACCCTCTTGCTTGAGGGTGTCAATGATGGCCTTCTGGACAGCAGTCAGGTCGGCAGTCTTACCCATGATTGTGGTTTTGAGTAATGAACCAGGCTGGGAGTTTTTAAAAGACTCAGGAATCGTTTGCAGGTGTTTAGAGTTAATTAGTTGATTCAGATGATTAGGTTAATAGCTCGTTTAGAGAACCTTTTCATGATATGCAAATTTTTTGAGATAGGAATTTGGGGTTTTCATGAGCTGTATGCCAAAATCATCAATATTAAACCAATAAACGGCTTGAACTACTTCAGTTGTGTGTAGTGAATCTAAAATATATGAAAGTCTAATGTTTATCAGTACATTACAGAAAATAATGAACTTTATCACAATATGCTAATTTTTTTAGAAGGACCTGTATACTGATAATCAACCATTATTGACTTCATCAAGTAGACTCATTTGTGGTATTTAAGATCTGAAAGAAAGCATTATGAGAACAAACATGTTGATTCATTACTGTAAAACAGTCAAGTGTTATGGACTCTGCTCAGGCTGCTTCCATTCTGATTGGTCCAGCACGATGCTGCCCTGCTCCATGTGGCTGCGAAGGAGTGCAGCTGACTGCAGTTTTAGTTAGTTAAATGCTGTGTAAATATAAGGCGGCAGTTCCTGTCGGGTGAGGAGGACAGACTCAGCAGGCATGCTGGGTTTGTGCTCCATGGTTGTTAAAGACCTCAGGCTCTGTCAGTACTTTGTGCACAAATTTAGAGGAAGATTTAAGAGAATTGTTAACTGAGTTAACTTTGTATGATCTTTGAAAGATCTCAGGTTTAGTTGAGACTTGTAGCGTGGCCACACTTTGTGAAGCCTTTTGTTTCGTATTTACGTTACTTTAAAAGAGGGGTAACTGAAGCTGTAGTTCGCTCACCAAGCCCCTAGAGAGTTTGGTTAATTTACTGGGACAACGACGACTCCCATTTTTATTTCCAGCCGGTCGTCCGACCCACTTTAAAGGACCCTACGGGAAAGGGTTAAGTAAGGGTTTAATTAATTATATTCGTTTTAATAAGTAGCTTTTCGTTAGAATAAATAGATGTTTCATTTTGTAAACATCCTCCCTTTGTTTCTCATTTATGAACACAAATAAAATCATTGTTAATTTTCCTTCTGGCAAGTTTTGTGTTACCCCCTTCTCGCCACACTCGCACCACCAGCGCCGGGGACCGTAACATAGTGGGGGCTTGTCTGGGATTTTTTATCATTTATAGGCCGTGGAGTAACGTAAAATCCTTTGGCTGAGGTTAACATTGTTTGGTTTGTGTTTCAGGTGGCATCACTCCCAAAATGGCTTCTTTCGACCTAACGACATTCGTGGAGGCCCCATCCCTCGAGGCACTGAGGAGCAGCCAGAAAGCTGATCTGCTGTTGGTGGCCGCCCACTTCAAAATAGAAATCCCAAAGACAGTAAACAAAGACGATTTAAGGGATTTAGTGACTGATTACCTGGTATCCCAGGGAGTGCTCTCACCCCCGTCAGAACTTGACAAACTTGAACCCCGAAACGTCAGAGCAGACGGAGCTGCCCCCCCACCCGCTGTTTAACAACAGGTGTCGGAGAGTGAAGCTGAGGGCTCTGAGGAAAAAAAGGAGGCCATTGGAACTCCTACACATCCACCTCCTCCCCAGTCCCCTGGGAGGGGAAGTCCCAAGGAGCTCGACTTCAAATCGAGGCTGATGAGAGTCCAGGAGAGGGAATTGAGAGGTGAACTTGAACATGCATCCTCATTGTTGCTCCTGGCCACCTAGACGGCCTGGGTTGTAACCATCGACATATAAATTTATGGACATAGCCCGCCCATTTGGAAATACATATTCAGAATGATGCAAAATGAGAGGTTCCCACCACCTCCATTTTGGCCGTGACACACGCTTCTTCACCCCCAGACAATCCATAAATGGGAAAAGAGGTGGAGCAGAGGGTGGGGCAGTGAGGGTTGGAGATAACAAAACCAATGTAGGAAGCTAAACTGAGCTAACACACGAAGCTAAAATGGAGAACCGAGACAGCGAACCACGCAGCTGTCTGGCTTCCGTGCGAGGCAGCAGCGTTGGTCGTCTGTGGAGCTGTAATATGGACTGTAAAAATACAAGCAGAGCCTCAGACCGCTGCGATCGGAGCCGTGCGCACTGGCTGCTTACACGATGTCCCGCTCCGCTCCACTCCGGGGGAGTTCAGCGGGACCTTAGCTGCACGCTAACTGGAAGCTAGTGGAGTTTTTCGGGCGCTTTTAGCGAGAGAAACGCAGTTGAGCGACTCCAAAGTTTAACGAGATCAGCTCAAACAGCTGGATTGTTTCTGTAGTCTCCGTCAGAGAGTTCCACAGGCTACAACCACAGCGTCAGACAGTTGTCAAGCAGCCGCGCGTCCCAGCTCCCTCAGGAGAAGGGAGTGTGCGGCTGCCTGTGTGTAGAGATGCCGGGCGCATTCGCGGATCTCTGATCACAGGCCGCTGCTGGTAAAAGGAGAGGCACGTTGCCCAAACTCGGCAAACCTCCATTCTGCAGCGATGACCTCGTGGATCTTCGCCCCGAAGCCTCAGCTAGCCTCGGTTAGCTTACCTAGCTCGAGTTACGGTACCCAGTCAGCCCCACGAACACGTTATATTTCAACCCATCTTTGACCAAGCAGTGTTATGTTAAACACAAAGCATCTTCCCCCATTCAACCAGCGAAATAAAGTACAGAAATATAATTTTACTTACTGATAAAAATGAAGCAGATACTTCTTGGATGATCTCTTGGTGCAAACAATTCCACAGCTTTCCCTCTTTGTCCAAATAATTCCATGATTAACATCCAAACACGAACACGCAGAAAACACAACTAAAGTTCAGAGAGTCGAAATGGCCAAACATCTATTAACGTGAGGCTGAGGCCTTCCTTGGAGCTAGCCGCTTATGCTAGCTCTGAAGCTAGCTCTGACGCTTGCTCTGACGCTTGCTCTGACGCTCATGCTTCCTGTCAATCAAATGTAATTATTCATAATTTCAAGCATTTTATTACACCTAAACGAAAGAGTTACAAAAAAATCCACCCCCCTCAGAGTTGTCAGGACTATAAACTAGACCTATTAAACACAAAATGGAAAATTGAACCAGGCTGTAAAGATCTTTTTTCAGCTGTGAAGTTGGCATTTTTAACATGGGGGTCTATGAGGATTTGCTCACTTCTGGACCCACCCCCAGTGGATGAGGAGAGAACTGCAATTTTTGCCACTTCCGTGTTTGCCTCATTTGTGAGCCAGACAGGTTCCCCCTTGGTTGTAACACAAGACATTATTAATTCACTTTAGATAAAACATTCAGTGTTTAATGTAATTAATATTAACCTGTAAAGTAAAGAAATAATTTTATTAACACTAGAATTACTGAAAAATGTATTCCTGGTGCAAGTGCCTCCCCTCTTGAACTCCTCACTTGTGCAAATGAGCCATTACCAGTAAGTGCTAAAACATTCGCATTTACAAGCCAGGTGGGGGAAGTTTGTTACATTGTTGAACTGACTTTCTGAGATTCTGAGTTTCATTGTATGTAATGTTTTTTACCATGCTGAAATCATCTGGCCCTGGAATATAGTTAAACAACAGTCCAAAAAAGATTCAAAAACAGAATTTTTATTTTCTCACACAATTATATAAAAGTTCAAACACTAGAAACATATGTTTCAGCGTTTGCATAGCCAGTATCCATCGTCCCTGCACTTGGCACAAGTGAAGGTTTCACATTTTGCACAGGTAAACCTGCTGTGGTTCCTGCTGCAACTCTCTTGCACCTGGCACTGAGTTGTCCATACCTTTCCTAGCACAGCAACCTCAGCAGCCTTCCTCTCTGCCTCTATTGCCTTGTGCTGCATGAATCGGCAACAGAGTTCACTTGCTAGAAGACTCATAAACAATCTTCTTTTGCCTTTCCACCCTGTACATGCCTTGTAAAAAATAAAGGCATTCACTGCCGCCAGGTCCAGCATATTGTAAAAAACCACTACTGGCCACCTGTGTGTTGCTGCTTTTACAGACTACATCCGCGCCATTTGGTCCAAGACCTCGACACCACACTGTAAAAGTATAGAGTCAGAGGCAGAGTCATGAGTATATGTGCTTTTTTTCTATAGGCTTGTATAGTTCATATAAATAAAAGATTGTATCACTGTTCTAAAATTATACACACATTCACGTACCTTCATGTAGTTGTAGTCTGCTATCGTGTTGGGTTTCCTCTTTCTGCCGGCACCAATCGTTACATCTTGGTGCAAGGAACTTAGAACACACAGTCTTGTTTTTTTTTGGTGCATAAATTGTCAAGGAGA
>SSNS01000407.1:149705-178952 GCA_006937985.1 Aphyosemion australe | reverse complement strand
CTTGCATTACATGACCTTGACCTTGATCAGAGATAAAATATATATAAATGTGAAAATGAAGGAAAAAAATGTGTGTCTGACTGTGTGTGTGTGTGTGCGTGCGTGCGTGCGTGTGTTTGTGTGCGTGTGTGTGTGCGTGTGTGTGCGTGTGTGTGTGTGTGAAGAATTTATGTGAATATGAAGAGTATGTATGTGTGTGTGTAATCGGACTATACATGACCACACTTGGTCTGATGACATCAAGATATAACTTTTTGGCCTTAATTCTAAGTGGTGTGTGTGGAGAAAACCAGCCTCTGCTCATCACTTGTCTAATCCAGTCCCCACAGTGAAGCATGGTGGTGGCAGCATCATGCTGTGGGGGTGTTTGTCAGCTGCAGGGACAGGACGACTGGTTGCAATCGAGGGAACGATGAATAAGGTCAAGTAGAGGGATATCCTGCAGAGTGCTCAGGACCTTCATATATGGATGATGATATTTAGAAAGTAGATGATCAGAATCACTTTTATTGGCCACAACTGTAAAACAATCAAAGAATTTGGATTATTTCACACGGTCACAACCTTAAAAAGACAAAACAGTAAACAAAATAACCACAAGACAATGGAACAAGATTCTTTTTATTCATAAATATAGAAATACAGCAGCACAAGTAAAATATATTCAGGTAAATGAAATGTCTGTTTCACACCTGCTGAAGGAGATCATCAGCCAACTGGGAGGTCAACAATGAGCTGGGGGGGGGGTGTTTTTGGTGACAGCATGTGAAAAAATTAACCTTTTGAATCTGCTCTCACTCATATTGTCCATGAACCCTCAGCCGTACGTGGAAGCAGTGAAGTCAGCTCTGTAGACATCTTGATGGTTCAAAGCCTGGATGGTCGGTCATACTAAACCTGGTTCATTCTAGGAACCTGCAGACAGAAAGATGTAGTCATCTGTTACAAACAATTTACTTGAGAAAGATCCCAAGGAGTTTCACTGCACCAGACTTTTACTTTTAAATTAATTTGTGAAGGCGTACCAATTAGGGATGTGCGGATTGATACTAAAGTATCAATACCATCGATTCTAGCTATTTATCTTTTGGAATCGATACTCTCATTAAAGTATTGATATTTGAGTCATTTTAATTTAATAATTTTCGGGACATTTTTCCAAAATTATGTTTCTTTGGTCAGAACTACTTCTTCCTCTGCCAACCGTGGTGCGTGATATGGCTCAGTTTTATGGCTTTTTGTCAGACTCTGAACCAGGAAATGGCTGCAGGCAGTGAAGCTAGGGATGTACATAGTGAACCGGTTAATTGCTGTTAATGTTGTAACCAAGTAAAATAGTTTTGCCCAGTTAACTTCTCCAAGTCATTCTGCTGTGGTTGGGTGTAATATATTTTGTGCCACTAGAGGTTGCAAGAGCATCGTTATCAAAGTATGTTTACTGGCCCCTGGTCCTGGCTGCTGCTAGCTTGTAGCAGGGGGCGGCGCGTGGAAGCAAATATCAAAGGCTGGGTTGGTGTTGATGACTTGGCAACTCAGCAGGCTCAAATATGATTGGCTTTGGGACCAGGAAAAATGGAGGTGGTGCTGTTTGTCAACAGTAACTACTTCCCTCCTTGGCCATTTTTGAAAACTAGCACAAAATGTTCTTGTCTTTATTAGTCATTTTGGATTAGGCCCACATTAGGTCACATTGAGATACTTACACTATTTAGCTGTTATTTAGTAGAGAAACTGTTATTCTAACAGATCACATGGTTTGTGTCATTCCTGCAAACAGACGTTTTAGGTCTGTTCAGCTTATCAACTCAGTTTTAAGCATGCTTTCTTGTGAACACTTCATTTATCTTTAATCAGTGTTTGTGTATCTTTGCTGTTGAACAATGTTTACTTATGGTGTTATTTTGCTTTAAAGCTGCAATAGCAAATTTGCAAATCAAGCTAGCTCTTAAACACGGTGGCGGAACTCTCACCCCTCCTGTTGGCTATCATTGCTGGGCCACGTCAGCCGGATACCGGAACCCTCACTGCCAGCGTAAACGAGAGCACTAAAAACCAGTTGCCATTTTCTATGTCCAATTGACTTTTGTTGTCCGTGACTTCAAATGGTGTTTTTCTTTTTAGGACAACTTCAAAAAGTACAAAAATATAAATACTACAGTACTAAAATCAAGAGAGAAAGTGTGTGTGATGCAGTAAGAAGTAAAGTAAATCTGCTGGGACCAGCTGCAGCCCTAAGGAAGGCTGAGTGTCACAGAGAAAATGAGAATAAAGGACAAGAGAAACAGAGTAAAAGAGCTGTATTGTGGTTGGGTTGGTGGGGGTGACCTGGGGATAATTCCTTCCATTAGTAATACCATGTGATCCTCATTAGTGGCTTTGAGTGAAACATCTCAAAAGTATTGGATGATTTGTCAGTTCAGTGCACACATTACTGTCATCCTCAGTGCCTTGAGATTCCATCAAGTCATCATAGGGTCAGAATGGGTTTATAAAGTTATTGTTAATGGTGGTTAGAGGATTAGCACACAATGCTGTGTTAAATACAGTAAGTGTTGCATGATATGTCTGAATTTCTACTATACCTAAGTAAGGTAGAATAATATAGTGATAAAAGAAAAGAAAAAGTGCTGATTTTCTGATTCAGTTCCCAAGAGCTTGTAGCATGGCTACTGACATGATGGATGTTTTCATACAGCAAACCTTGGCTGCATCTCCCAGCAACATCAGGTGGGTTCAGCTTGTGAGCACACCTATAACTATATCTAAATTCACAGAGGCAGTCTCAAAGACCCCATGGTTCTTTTCACAATGATTTTTGTCCTTTATTTAGAGAATGATCTGAAAAAGAGAAGTGAGACAAACTATCCCAACAGGATGATGAAGATTGGATTCCTGTACTAGGAGGGATATTATTGGAATTTTATCATGGAGGAAAAAGATGCTCAAATTTTTATTTTCATTTATTTTACTGCATGTGTGATACAACTCTATGGTATTGTTGCTATTTATAATAATACAGGTGAAACTCACATTAGATTTTTTTCCTTCCAACTACCCATGTTACCAAGCACTGCCTCTCCATCTCTGGACAACATCTGTCCTGTCAGAACCAGATCCCTACTCCTTGGTGTAATGACAGCATTTGCAAACTGAAGTGCCAATGCAGAAAAATTGAGCGCTTGTGGAAGAAAACTCGTCTCCATGTCCATCTGCTGCATCTAAAGGATCTTCTGACCTCCTTTAACTCTGCAGTCAGACGCCAGGGTTACATATTTCCTAAACCTGATGTCCCAGAGCAAATCCAAGGTGTTGTTTAACACCTTCAGCAGTATTGTCTCCTGCTTCATCTACAGCCTCTGGTGGACACTGAAATCTTGATCCATCTCTCCACAGCAGCTTCAGACCCATCTCTAAACTTCCGCTCATCTCCAGGATCTTGGAAAAGGTTGTGGCTAAACGACTCACGGCTGCTCTTGATGAACATAACATCTATGATAGTTTCCAGTCAGGTTTCCGTAGAGCTCATTCTACTGAAACAGCTCTTCTCAGGTTCTCTAATGACCTTCTGACTCACAGTGATGCAGGGGACTGTTCTGTTCTGGTTCTGCAGCCTTTGACACTACTCAATGCGTTTACATGTGCATCAGAAAACCAAAGTATTGCCCTAAAAAGACACAAGTCGGTTTTTTAAAATGCATGGAAACGCGTTAGTCTTGCTGAAGGCATGTAAATGGGTCAGCTGAACCGAACCAGTTGGACACTGACCCTTCGAAAGTGACGAGACTGCGGAAGCGGTCTTCTGATAATATCATCGCCACAAAGTAACATGCGTAACAACATCAAACAGTACGTATCCAATCAGCTGTGCTGCAGCGTTGTTGTTGTCCATTCCTTCAGCCATTGTGTATATCCTGTTTGTACTCCATCTGCTTCACTCCCGCCAGCGTTTGTTTACTATTTGTGTTGCTATAAGCTAACTGGAAGAATGCTGACCCAAAAGAGTGCATGTCGCCACCTACTGTACTGGAGTGGAACGAACTTCATTTGAGAGGTCGGTTTTCTAATGTGCATGTAAACTAGGATAAAGACTCCCAGCTTGTTATCATAAGATCGACCTGGATCAACTTAGAGGTCGATCAGTATGCATGTAACCACACTGACTGTTGACCATCACCTGCTACTGGATAGGCTGAGTGTTACATCCCCCTCAGCAGGTTCTAGGAGTTTGAGGGGGGAACACAGATGATCCCTTTGTCAAATAGGAAAATAAAGGAAACCAGGGGATTTTCACAATCCAACCTCTTTTTTAATGTGGCAGAACTTAAGAGATCTCAAGCAGAGTTTACTCACAACTGAAAAGCTTCATAACTGTCCAACAAAAAAAGGGTTGTCTTCAAACCACAACCTATTTCTCCGGGCGGTGTATGATAAAAGGGTAAAACGTGAATACAAAAAAGTCTGGCAACCAACACTTTAAAGTTTCAAGGACTTTAAATGGGAGAACTTATCCCTCAGCTGCACATCCGTTGTCATCAGGGTTTCCAGCAGCCAGAAGGTCTTTAAAAGAGTCCTCACACAGGTTTCTCGTTCCCTTTTCCACCGGGCCTTCCAGCAACACTTTTCTCCAGGTCTCTCCCCTCTCAGTCTCTCTCTCTCAGCTCCTTTTCTCTCTGTTCCTTTCCTCTCTGCTCCTTTCCTCTCGCTCTCGCGTCGTGTTCACACCAGTCCCTTTTAAACACCTCCTTCTCTTCCTCCAGCCAGATCCTGATGAAGCAACTCGCTGCAGCTGGTTCTCCAGGTGGAGTCTATAATGAGGGCAAAACTGGAGGAGACCTGTCCGTGGTGCTGAATCCTCAGCACTTCAGCCATAAGCTGGGGTAGTGTAGACACCCAGAGGGGCAGAATAATACGGGAACCGTAACACTGAGAGACTGGGCAGGCCTATCAGGGACTCTGCTGGAGTGATTCTCCTCTTTTCTGTCTGAGTGTTCCTTTTGTGTCTAAGTTTTGGTCCTCCTCCACCTCCCTCACCCATGGTGTCCCACAAGAAGAAGAATTTATCTTTATTTATCTTTATATATGTTGTGGTTGACGTGGTAACACCAAGTGATGCAACATCAGGAAAAAGGAACAGGAGAAACTAGAGAAGTACCAGGGCCTCAAAGAAGAGCTTGAGAAAGCCTGGAGAGTGAAGACATTGGTGGTGCCCGTGGTCATCGCGGCAGTGACCCCCAAACTGGAGGAGTGGCTAAAGCAGATCCCAGGAAACACATCAGACATCTCAGTCCAGAAAAGTACAGTTCTAGGAACAGCTAAGATACTGAAGAACCCTCCAGCTCCCAGGCCTTTGGTAGAGGACCCGAGCTTGGAAGGATGGGACCACCCACGGAGGGTGAGATGGGAATTTATATATATATATATATATACATATATATATATATAATGCCTCTCAAGATAAGAATCACGGTTTCAATCAAAGTTCTGTGCTGGGGCCCAATAGATCCCAGGTGTTTTTATTGATTTTTCATTTCTTTTTCCCAGTTTACTCACTAATCCAGCTGTGGCGAGTCCTCCTGTGACCATTTCCAGTGTCTTGGTCCAAATTCTGCCCCTTGCAGTCCCGGTGAGGTCCAGTGGACACCGTGTGCACTTTTTCAAGTTTTGCTTGCCTTTTTCTGTTTCTTTACTAATCTTGCTGCAGCAAGCCCTCTGTTCAGAGTTTTGGCTGAAATGTAGTGTTCCAAACATTCCAAATGGGGTCCAATGGACCCCACATGTTTTTATTGATTTTTCATTACTTTTGCTTTTTTTTTTCAACCCACCCACATTTTTTATTTTTTATTTTTTTGGAGGAGTGAGCACCACCTGCCACGTGGACCCCAAGGATGAACCATCAACCCTGTTCAACCATTCCCTGTCCTGGAGGGGGTCACCCAATATGACAGTGGGAGGGTCAAAGGAATGTCCTACCATCTTTGTGCAGATAACATCCAACTGTACATCTCCTTTACAGAGGCAGACGAATGCAAACAACATTTTCCTTGTTGTTGTTGAATAAAGACAGCTTGGGTGGTCAAATGTAGCATGCCAAAAAAATCAAAGCAGTGTGTGACCTACTTTCTATGTAAATTAGAAATGTAAAAAAAGGCAAAAAAACAACTCCTTTTCTGAGCAAGGCTGTGTAACATGATGTACGTCATTACTTTTAATGAGTCCTCAATAAAATATAAAGGTATTCATCAAGAGTTGATTTTCCATATAAATATGAATTATCACTATTATTGAACCTTTAATATTGATTGATGATGAAAATAGGTCCTTTGGGTTGCCAGGGAAACAACACTTTATAATAATTTGAGACAGAGGCGAAAATATAGCTTATAAAATTAAATTTATTACTGTATTTCTACTACTAATGATGATACAGGACAAATTATTATAAATGATGGTTCAAGGTAATATCACTGATGAATGAACAATGATGAAACATGATGTTGGTTGTTTGTTTACTTAGGTTTAACAAATGATCAAATTAATAAAATTAATAATAACCATCCAACACCAGTGCAGAGTTACGGTACCCGGGTGTATGGAGGCTTCTCGATGATCCGGCTGGTATGGAAGTTTCCTCGTCCGCGAGGAGTTTTACTTCTGGAGGTCACAGGCCGTATTCCTTGACTCCACATCAGCTGGTCAGAGATCACCTCCCGGGCTGCAGGCGGACCGTTTCACGGCTGAGTTGGCTGCAGATTTAGCAGATAAGAATGGGTTGATTCAAAAAGGATGGTTCTTTATGCTGCTAAAATTATTCCACTGAAAAGTTTGGCTTGACTCTCTATAGGATGATACTTTAGTGTAAGCTGTAAGCTTTTGCATGAACTCAATTGTAGAGGAAATGCCATAATGCCAAATTTTGGCAAATCAGAACCTAACAAGTGTAAATGGGCATTTACCAACGAGTCCTCAGACGTCATCTTTCCTTAGACACTTAGAAAAGACTTATTCCTTAATCTGTTAAGTAAATAGGTTAAACATTAATTTATTAATATATAATATTAATATGTGAATATACTGATAATAAACCATTATTAAATCCATCAAGTAGACTCATTTGTGGTATTTATGATCTGATATAAGAAAAAACAAAGATGTTGATTCATTCATTGCTGCAAAGCAGTCAAGACATTAAAATCACTTTAGATAAACATTCCTTGTAGATAGAACAGAATATGATTGTAATTAACCAGTAAAGTAAAGACCAAATAAGATTCTTTTATTAAATCTAAGAGTCCCGTCTCCATCTAGAAGACCTTGTGCTCTGCAGACACAGATAAACAGAGGCAGGAACCCAGTTTGTTATGACAAATACCCAGATGGCAAGCGTGTAGAGACGATCAACAAGGCCATTGTTTTGGTATGAAGAACCTTTGCTGGACACTGCATGTCTGGTGACTTTTAGGCATCAAATGGCCTTTACCTACGCTACAGCTGTGATAACACGTCACAGGATAGCCACTCCTGCTACATACATGTTCCAACCCAATTCAACATCAGCAATATTTAAACGCTGGTCGCAGCAACGCTACTGCAGAGCCACGGTAAGCCGAGCCTCTGTTAACATCAGTCTGAACTGTTAGCTTCAGCAATCACTCACCACTCCACCCCAGGATATACAACATTTCATATGCTTTATAGAGGCTCAAAGATCAGTTTCCAAATAAAAAAATGCATTCTCATGCCCCTTTAAGCCCCATGAAATGTTGCACAGCTGCTTAGAGGCTATTAAAACCTGGATGGCTGGGAACTTTCTACAGGTGAATGAAGACCAGACTGAGATCCTGATCTGTGCTCCAGACAAGCTGGTTCCCAAAGTCAGAGACTCTCTTGGTCAGCTTGCTTCTCACACCAACTAACTTCCATTCCTCTTTCACCTGCTTGTTTCTAATTTTCCTGCAGTTTGTGTGTTTTAATCAGCAGTCACATAGTTAACTCATTCACTGCCAGCCATTTTCTGATCAGAAAGCCCCTGACTGCCAGCGTTTTTGAGCATTTTTACTGTTTTTTGAAGAGTCACAGAACATTGTGCTCTATGATCATGTAAACGCCAAAACTACCAAAAGAAAGAGTAGACTCACTTCTTACATCAGGAAGAATCGCCGTATTTCTAGCGTTATCCGTTCTTTCACAATCTGGTGCCCAAGCGCTGCTGCAGAAGCATTTCCAGTTGGCACATCGCTTTTTTTCACAGCGGCGTCCCAAAACGATCTCCTAATCCATTGATTTTCTGCTTCCTGATCACGTGATGTGTGACATACATGGATGAAGATCCGCTTTAGACACGTGATGTTTGTTCTCACAGTGGGTGAGCTCGTTCCGACGCCCGCCCCATAAAAAAATGCAATTGACAACTAAAGTCGTCAATGGCAGTGAATGAGTTAACCAGAGTGTGAGAGAATTCACTGCTGTGTTTTGTAATGCATTCACTTACCCCTCCTTTCCACCAGACATGAAAGCGGTGTGTTTTACCTGCGAGCTCCATTCCAACCGGGAACATTTCAAACACGAAACTGAAGCAAACGCGTTCCACGTAACTGGTCCTATGAGGTCACAAAATCACGATAGAAATACGGTGATTCTTCCTGATGTAAGAAGTGAGTCTACTCTTTCTTTTTACAACAACACCACGTATGATTTTGGAAGTTCACACAATAACAAACGGTGCATGTATCCAAAAAGGTCTGTGGTTTATTTTCTGTTCTCCTTACCTTGACTTTGGAGGTTTCACAGGAAATAACGTGCGTTTTTTTTACATGTTAAGCAACTGGAAATCTGCACTAAGTGCAGACTTGGCTAAAATGAGCTATTATAGCTTTAGAAGAACCATTGACAGAATATGCTGTATGTAATGTATTGTTAAAAAAGTAAACTGTTCAACCAAAAATTACTGCAGATTTTTCTGAAAATTAGATGTTTCATCTAATGTTTCATGTTGTTGCATAGTTGGATGTCTTTTTGGCAGAGCCGAAGTACTGTGATGCCCTGAGCTGAATAAGAACTGAACAGGTCAGCTGATTGCTTCTCTGCCTCCTCTGCAGCTGCTGCTATATGTTCACCTTACATGTACCATGTTTTCCCCAAGCAGCAGCAGTGCGTGGGAGTCTCTTCCCTCTCTATCTCTATCTGCATTGTTTTAGTTTCTCCTCCAAAACTCGAGGCTCTACTGTGCTGTCTCCTTAGCAACGATGCAAAGTGCACCACACAAGTCTATTAGATTTCTTCCACTGCCAGAAAGATGGGGGTGAGGGGTGGGGTGTTAGTTGGTTTCCAAAGCGCTTGGAATGTGAAATCAATATTCTTCTTGGCAGAGAACTTTAGACATTGTGCGTTTGCCTGTTGGCTCGTTGGTCAGGGGGTCAACCCATTGAGCATCCATCATGGGCATCTGCATGTAGCCAAGAGCCAAGTTGGGCCCAAGACAAGCTCCAAACGAGTGGGTCAGCCAGAGGAGTTGGATGGGAGGGGTGGAGCCTGCGGGGTAGACAAGGTACAGGAGGGAGATAAATGGGCTCATGGAGAGCTAGGCTGCCTATGCTTCAGATGGGGTGTGGAAGAACAGTTTGAATATTATGTTCAAAGGTTTGATTTTCATTACATTTAAAAAAAAAAAAAAAAGCATGCTTAACTTCTCTGTCCTCCCGCTTCAGGCCTCCTTTCTCAGCTCTAAGAGTCTTTTCCCCAACACACCTTGTTGTTGTGCCCTGATGAAACTAGACTTTTTAATGCAAATTAGTTGTTGAAAGCAGTAAAGCAGACACACTCCATTCTTTTAATTGCCTCATTGTTTAATGAGCATAATTGTTGTCTCTACACAAAAAACTCAGACATACATTAGTTAATGAATTGTGTTATAATTCATTAATGGAAAGGAGGATAAGAATGTAGAGAGTCATTTCATTAACACTGCACTAAACATTGCACTAAATTATTTGCCAAATTGGCTCCATTATTTAGAACAAATTGTTTTTTTTTCATGAACACACAAACAGGCAACTGAACCACAACAGTGTAAGTGGCAGCACCATCTTAACTGCAAAGGCTGCTAATTACTACATCAATTGTGTCCCAACATGTTTTTTTTATGTCCAAGGATTCACAGCAGTTTCCTCAAAATGGCATAGCATTGTACTGCATCATCAGAAATAGGAGGGTTGAGAGGTAATCATTTAGAGATGGTAACAGATTGCTCTAAGGCACATTTCTTTCTTTGGAGATGGTGATTAATGCCTGGTCTGTGAGGTCACAGGAGATAAGGCCCCTGCTGCCTCAGCCCACTCCCACTGAAGATCATGCAGAACAGACTTTATCAAGGGCATAAAGGCAAAGAGAGCACAGAATACTTGGGGGGACTTTGTGCATATGGCCATAACAAGATATTATCGCCCATTACACAACACAATCAATTACCTCATCCCTGTAGGGGTCCTCATGGCAGGAGGAGGAAGACAGAAAGTATGATATGTCATAGGGAAGCTATAAGAACTCACTCACTCCAGTGACCTACTTTCCCCATGGAGCTGGTTTCCATCGAGCTCAGATAAACTGGTGGTGAAACCAGTGGCACATCAGGAAACGTAATCTAATTTCTTTGGTTTTTGATTAAAGTATGCATGGAACAAAGACTAACATTAGAAAAATAACTGAGTAGCAATGCTTATGGAATACTTTCATGTTCCTCTGTTCAGGGTAAAGAGCTCTGAAACTGACTTGATGACGTTGACAGTAGGTCAAGACTAAAAGCAACACTGTGGCCGGGATTTGTAAGGGTCATTCGTAGCTCGTAATTAGACACTTCATAAGAACAGTGTTGGCCAGGGTCGAGGTATTCACAGAAGTTTGCATTTCAAAGATGTAACCTTGGTAACAGTTGGCTTTTTTCAAACGTAGTGTTAAAAAAGACTGAAGGCTTGATTTACTAAAGCAGGGTGTCAAATTCAGTTTCACAAAGGTCACAATTAAAAACCTGGTCCAAGTCAAGGGCCAAACCTGGCCAATCGCTTGTTTCTTAAAAAGGGAAGAATAATACTGATATCCCTGTCATTAATGATAAAACTAAAGCTGGTAAAGATAGTGTGACTGTTTTATTTTGAAATATACCAGATGCACCTCACTGTTTCATGTCTCACTTCCTGCCTGGTTCATGTAGTTTCTTCAACTTCAAGACAATCCACATATCAGCGTCCGGAAAAAATAGAAACCTCGCGGAAAGATTCTGCAGCTCTGCAGCCGCACCACACTGCAGCCAGTGTGAATGCTCTGATTGTACTCAGTGATTTTTGGTCTTTGCGGAAGCCACATGGATTTTGATCTGATCAGAAAACCAGTCAGTATCTGGTGTGGCCACCATTTGCCTCACGCAGGGCAACACATCTCCATCACATAGAGTTGATCAGGTTGCTGATGGTGGCCTGTGGAATGTTGGTCCACTCTTCTTCAACAGCTGTGTGAAGTTGCTGAACATTGGCAGGAACTGGAACACGCTGTCGTATACGCCGATCCAGAGCATCCCAAACATGCTCAATGGATGACAGGTCTAGTGAGTATGCTGGCCGTGCAAGAACTGGGATGTTTTCAGCTTCCAGGAATTATGTACAGATCCTTGCAATATGGGTCAGTGCATTATCATGCTGCAACATGAGGTGATGGTCGTAGATAAATGGCATAACTGGAATCTCATCACGGTATCTCTGTGCATTCTAGATTCCATCAATAAAATGCACCTGTGTTCGTTGTCCATAACACACGTCTGCCCATACCAGTACCCCACCGCCACCATGGACCACTCGTTCCACAACGTTGACATCAGCAAACCGCTCACCCACACGACACCACACACGCAGTCTGCCATCTGCCCTAAACAGTGAAAACCAGGATTCATCCTTGAACAGAACGCCTCTCCAACGTGCCAAACGCCATCAAATGTGAGTGTTTGCCCACTCACGTCAGTTATGATGACAAACTGCAGTCAGGTCCAGACCCCGATGAGGACGACGAGCATGCAGATGAGCTTCCCTGAGACGGTTTCTGACAGTTTGTGCAGAAATCCTTTGGTTATGCAAACCGATTGTTGCTGCAGCTGTCCGGGTGGCTGGTCTCAGGCGATCCTGGAGGTGAACATGCTGGATGTGAAGGTTCTGGGCTGGTGTGGTCACACGTGGTCTGCGGTTGTGAGGCCGGTTGAATGTACTGCCAAATTCTCTGAAACGCCTTTAGAGACGATTTACTGTAGAGAAATGAACATTCATTTCACAGGCAACAGCTCTGGCAGACATTCCTGCAGTCAGCATGCCAAGTGCACGCTCCCTCAAAGGTTGCGACATCTGTGGCATTGTGCTGTTTGATGAAATTGCACATTCCAGGGTGGGCAGTCTAAATCCTGGGACACACAGGAGACAGACGCGCTGCGCCACGGAAGCGCCGTGGTTTTGGGAAGTCAAATGGTCACACAGGAAGCGCCGTGCCGCTGAACGCTTCTTGGAAAGTCATGTGATAGTCACAACATCGCGCGTCGTAATGTCTGTTGTAAAGTACTCCACATTGTTGTAAACAGCCGCTCCACGGCGTGCCGCGGCGCTTGAAATAGAACTGGGGCCTATCTTCAGCGCCTCTGCGCAGACTGGCGCTTCTGGGACGTGACGCTGCACTCCTCGTGTAGCCACTCTCATGGCTTCTAATGGCTTCTTTTTTTGTCCTCCTTCCCCAAGCCCCATAAACCCCTGCGTGTTCTTCTACAGCAAGCTCGAAGGCGAACGACATCAACAACCACAGGTGAATAACAACACAACAGCCTAAGCCAAAAACAGGCAAACCTCTGTTGAGCAGCCAATCAAAAGGTTGAAGATTATGTCTGTTGGTGAGATGGGACAAGAGGTAAAATACTGTGAAGTTCTGCACACTGTGAGACACATGGTTAGCTAATTATAATCAAATCAAGTCATGGGGCCATCAAAGTATTTACGTCTCTAACACTAATGCATTTAGGAGATAGGATTCAGTATACCTTTGGAGGAAAATCGTTTTCAGACTGACCACTGCTTCCAGAAGAAAGGGACTGAGAGATGAACTATTATAATTTTAATGGAAAATTAAAAATAACAACAAATGAACTTACTGCCTCTTCAAAGCATGTCTCTTAAGGGTTACTCCGCATGCTGAACGCATGCATGATTTCAAACACATTTCTCTAAAGTGATAGAGATGTTAGAACATCATGCAAATTAGTTTTGATTGCAGCTGTAAGTTTGCCACAGGGATGTCTCTCACAAGTGGATAGAGAATGATTGGAATCAGTGTTTGATATTTCTCAGAAACCGGCAGGAATTAAAGTTGCACCATATGAAGCTATTTTAATTACTTTGCCCAACCACAGGGGCAGCAGAACTCCTGCATCCTTTCTGAATGGCAGCACAGGGTGGAGATTATTTTAAGCCCCCAGCACATCAAATTAATGACAATTATAAAAGATCTTGTGGTCAGCATTTGCACATCACATCACTGTCTCCAGGCGAGCTGGCTGGCCAGTGAGAGTATTGTGTGTTTGCTTTGTGTATTTAACAAGAAATCATGGTGAACCCCTTTAAGGATCTCCTAATTAGATCCAGCACACCCTCACAGCTCTCACACAGCGTACTATTTCAATTCACACACAATTATTTTAATCCTGTGATTGCTTGAAGAGCGCTCAGCCAGACTGTTGACAGAAAGACAACGGCTGGAGATATGAGCAAGTCTGGAAATGTGGACACATGGGCTGCCACTGGGGCCTCATCACCATCCTTCTGCCCCCAGGGCTCTGCAGCCCTGGCCTGCTCTAGGCTCCTCTGGGGTTATTCCACCTAAAATAAGATGTCATGGGATTTTTAAAGCTTTTGTCAGCATATCTACTCTCCTGCTAGACTCACACTCTAACTCCCTGGTGGATTAGAAGAAGACATCATCTATTTACTAAGACAGTCCACATAGGTGGTTTAAAAATAAACCACAGTGCCACAACCTAAGCACAATAATCTTACAAAAATATGGCTTTTTTCTTTCTCCAATAAATGCTGTAATATACAGAACTTACCACACACATGTAAGGTAAACCTTTAAAAAAGAAAAATCACATGATTTCTTTTATTTTTCTATTTACATTCACCAAGGTTTTCCAGAGTCACACAAGAGGGTGAGAGCTGAGAATTTGCTGGTTCTGTTTCGTATATGCTTTGCCCTTTAAGCGATATGGTTATATTCTCTATAAGCCGGCCTATCGTGAAGAGCTTTTAGTGTACGTCCGCCTACTGGGTGGGTTTGGTCCTGTATAAAAGAGACTGAGGAGCATAGCTTGTCTCCCATTTCTCTTCATGCAAGCTTCTCATCTAGAACTACAAACATCTTTTTTTTCCCATGTCCTGTTTGGCTGTATAGCAATCAGAATTGATGTCTGAGTGCCACAAACAAGCCTTACAGTTTTATTCTCACAGGTGGATCGTTATAGATTCAGCTATAATGCACCGCCTGATATCAGAACTTTATTAGAAATGCTTTTGGTTGTTTTAAATTTCAACGGACACGGAAATGAAAGAGAAAGGGGGGAAAGAGAAGGGGGGGAAAGAGAAGGGGGGGGTCACAAAAATAAACAATAAAGAATGCAAAATAATCTGCTTCTAGACCTGCAGAAAGACAGAAAGAAAAAAATAGGGGACACACAAAAATAAAACCGAACCAAATCATCACTGCATCAACAACATGAGGATGTATAACAGCAGCAATTTATGCTGAGAAGCACACGGTAATAAATCCTAGTGCATATAGTGCCAACCACAGCCTTAGGTTATGTGTTAAAAACACCAAAGCCCTACTTGTGAGAGCACCATGTGAGCATCTGTGTGCGTACACGCGTTTGTGTATGTAAGGTTTCTCTAGAGCAGGGGTGCCCAATCCTGGTCCTGGAGGACCGGTATCCAGCACATTTTAGTGGTTTCTCTGCTCTAACACACTTGATTCAGTGCTTGAATCACCAGATCATCAGGCTCTGCAGAAGCCTGCTAATCACCTGCTGATTGAAATCAGGTGTGTTGATGCTGGATACTGGCCCTCCAGGACCGAGATTGGGCACCCATGCTCTAGAGCAGCGGTTCCCAAACTTATTTAGCCGCGCACCCCCTTCTATGTCCCGACTGTGTCGACGCCCCCCCCCCCCCCCCAAGAAAAGAAAAAACACTTGCAGCACAATCAGTGTGTTTGTTTCTGACCACAACTCACAGCCTCCTACAGTCTGGGAGCTGAAGGAGCCTCTAGGATGAGAGGCTAAATGTCTTCAAGATAACCAGAAAAGTCCAGCAGCTGTTTTCAGCTAAAACTCTCAGGATGATCATGTCCAGGATGACTGAGACTAAGTGAAACTTAAATGTAGCTGCTGTCAGTGACCATATAACAGATTTTAATAATTAAAACTCTCAACAGACTAATAGTGCAGAAAAGCAATAAATAATCTCACAACTTTGCGTGTTGAGATTTATTATTATTATTATTATTATATTTATTATTTTATTTATTTATTAGCCGCATCGGCTCCTAGTGGGTGGAAGTGGAGACTAGCTGCGTTTGATGTTGATTCCGTGTGTTTTTATTTCTGCAGTGAGCCATAAAACTCACCTCACTCCGCCTGGAGTTTGTTCTTCAAAACTCGTATTAAATCCACGGTGATGACGCGTTTTAATGAGCTTCCTCCGCGCGGTATTTTTCATTGCAGGATGCAGTTTCCATCACTTTTAAACAAGTTAATTTAGTTTGGCACACAGGTTTGATTTTTGCCGCTGCACGTCTGCACAGTGAGAGGGGAAGCGGCCGCGGGAGACGCGCTGTTGCACTCAGGGTCTCTGCGGCTGCAGTAGGAGCGACAGACAGGTGATCAGCAGGTATAACGCCCTTTTTATAAGACACACGGTGCTGGTGTCATGATCGTGATGAATTAATGCCGAGCTACGGACAGGAGCTATGAAAGTGAAAGTAAACACGGGCATAAGTTTGAAATGATAAACTGGAGAGATGCAGAGCAGGAGCTTCTGCAGTTCAGATCATCTGACAGCTGGGATGGTGGAGGACACACACCTGCTCCTGAAAATAAAAACTTAACGAGCACGGTTTCGATCGCAATAAAAAGCGAGTGATGTTCAAGATACACGGAAGCGCAGAGACCGCCCCCATACCTCCTTTATGCCACCATCGCGCAATCTTTTATAAAACGGACATGATTGCGCAACATTACCACAGTCTGAGCTCTTATAAACGACCTTAGGCTCCCAGATGCGCATCGGCTTTGCGGCAAATTGGCGGCATTGTTTTATGTGTAATTTATTTTTTTATTTTTTTGTGTAATCACCATTCACCGCCATTACGCTTTTTACCTCGCGCACCCCCTAGCGGCGTTTAGTTAACTTTTTATGTTTTTTTAAATGTATTTTGTGATTCCTATCTTCTTCTTCTCCTTCCTGTGAGTGGTGGGGCGGCGCCCTAGCGCCCCCTATGGACGAGCCGCCACTGGTGGGGACCCTAGAGAGACTGCCACCGGAGCAGCACCAACCCCTCTCCAGATGGGAGCAGAGGCTTCCCCAGGGGGGCCAACCAACCCACAGCCCCCAGGCCCACCTGAAGCCGCCCACACGAAGGTCGATCAAGCTCGAAACCCAGTGGCCCAGGACCCAAGGGCGACCAACTCCGGCAGAGCCCAGGGCCCAGACCCCATCAGGCAGCCACCAGGAGCGAACTGACAGATGCCAAAAACTTCCAGCCCCAGATATGAGAGCTGCAAATACGCAGGCAGACCGAGGTACCACCCACCAGCAGGAATTGTGGCAAGGGGGAGGGTAGGTCAAGATGTTATTATCACAAGATGTCCCAGGAGAGGGGAGGAGTAAAAGACTCTACCTGACAGATAGGCAGTCACACACAAACAGTCACACACTCCCACCCTCTTACTCACTCAAAAACATATTCAACCTAGACACACAAGAATGCACGTAATACACCCACTCACACTCCCCATACATACATTACACACTCTGATCCGATACTGCTGCACAGAGGGCACAACCACTACCGGACTCAGAGATGGTCTCATTCTAACTGGGGTAATGATGAGCAGGCAACCCCATCCAGTGCAGAGCAAAGTCACTCACCACCCCAGACCCCGACCAGACAGCCAGCTCCCACTCCTAGTCTCCAACCCGGGCAGCAAACCTTGAACAGGGGCGTGAGAAGACCCCTAGTCTCCCTCCGGTTGGGGGGATGGGGTAGCGCAGACATCGTAAAGCCTACACCAGCTAGTGTCAGGTCACAGCCCCAACCCCCCCCCCCCCCCCCCCCCCCCCCCCCCCCCCCAACCATTGGTGTCTAGGTGCAGCTTAAAATTGGAAGTGGGCACTGGCACTCGAGGAGATGCTAAGTGATCCCCATCTCCAGGTGCCGTCGAGTGTGCTCACCCCCAAGGCCCTAAGTCTGAATCTGCATGAGATGTTGTTGATGGAAGTGTTTAATATGCAAATTAAAATTGGGGCACAGGCCGCCATGGGACTGTGGAGATGGGAATCATACTCGCAACCCCTGAACTAGCCCACACCCCAAGGCCCTATGTGTATGTGTGTGTGTGTGTGGTGATGTGATGTGATGGAGCAGGAGGAGGGAAATGTCTGAGGATGGGGAGGAAAGACTGGAGGGCCTAAGCCCTCCCAGGGAGCCAGCTCCCCCGCTGACCCCAATAGGCACCCCTGTTCTCAAAACCCACCCAGGGCAGGGAGACCCCAGCCCATCTAGCCAGGACCCAATGCAGCAGCGTCACAGAGCCCTATGGAGCTCGAGGTTGCCAACTTAGCCCCACCTCAGCAGAATATCTACTCACACCCTCGCATTTGATCAACATCCAGACTACACAAGACATTAGACACCCAGGCACAGTTGAGTCCTCCCCTCCCGGAGATCCTCCTCCCCCGCGATGGAATAGAAGTGTTCCTGCCAGTTGAGGAGGTACCAAGCACCACCTGAGGCCCCTGAGCTAGGGCCAGGCTCGGCCACATCCACCTGCCCATGTCCCCGGCAGCATTACATGCCAGGACCCAGTCCCCCCAGGAGGAGTGGTGCCAGTGGGTCTGCTGACGGGGACCAGAACCGGGCCAATGAGCTTAACCTGTTTTTTAACAGATCACAGAAAACAGATCACAGAAAACATCACATCCCAGGGAACCAGACCACTACAGACCAGTCGCCTTGACCTCCCACCTGATGAAGACTATGGATAGACTCATCCTCACCCATCTGCGTCCAGAAATAGACCCACTTCAATTTGCATACAAACCAAACATGGGGGTGTTAGACGCCCTCATCTACCTGCAGCACCAGGCTCTGAATCACCTCGAGATGCAAAAAAGCACTGTGAGGATCATGTTCTTCGACTTCTCGACTGCCTTCAACACCATCCAGCCGTGTCTACTGCAGCAGAAGACGAGGGATGCAGGAGTGGACGAATATCTGACTGCATGAATTATCAACTACCTCCGCAACAGGCCACCGTACGTGAGGCTGCACAACTGTACATCTGAGGTGGTTGTGTGCAGTACTGGAGCTCCACAGGGTACAGTGCTCTCACCCTTTCTTTTCACCTTCTACACCTCGGACTTCACCTACAACACCAGCAGCTGTCACCTCCAGAAGTTCTCTGATGACTCGGCCATCGTCGTCTGTGTGTCTGAGGGTAACGACCAGGAGTACAGGTCAGTCATCATGGACTTTGTGGACTGGTGTGAGCGTAACCACCTTCGCTTGAACACCAGTAAAACAAAGGAAATGGTGATTGACTTCCAGAGAAACACTCCTCCTCATCTCACCAGTAAACATCCAGGGAGCAGACATTGAGGTGGTGGACACCTTTAAGTACCTGGGTGTTCACCTCAACAGTAAACTGAACTGGTCCCACAACACAGATGCTCTGTATAAGAAGGGCCAAAGCCGCCTCCATCTCATGAGGAGGCTGAGGTCCTTCGGAGTTAACTCCCAGCTGCTAAAATCCTTTTATCACTCTGTTGTTGGCTCTGTTATTCATTCTGCTGTGGTCTGCTGGGGTGTAGGCAGCTCTGACCAAGACAGGAAGAGACTGAACAAGCTAGCTACCAAAGCTAGCTCGGTTCTGGGCTGCCCACTGGATTCTGTTGAGGAGACGTGTGAAAGGAGGATGCTGGGAAAGATGACCTCCATCTTAAGAAACCCCTCCCACCCACTGCACTCCACTGTGGAGGTCATGGACAGCTCCTCCAGAGGTAGACTGAGACATCCCAGATGTAAAACTGAGCGCTATCGCAGATCTTTCATCTCCTCTGCAGTAAGAGTGTAGAGCTCCTCAGTTTAAGCTGTACTGGTATTATCCTGTATGCTGCTTAGTGTTGGAACCCAAGTTTTTTCATTTTTTTTATTAGTGGTTTTGAAGATTGAAGATTACAATACTAGATTAATGCCTATGTGTATATACATGTACACTTGTTTATATTTCTCTTCTAATTACCTTGATGAAGCAATTATCTAAAATGGCTGCTGCTGCTGCATTTTCTCTGCATGGAACCTTACTGGAATCCACTGCAATCCCTAAAAGAAGTATTTTTGACAAAATCAAAGTGCTGTGGATGTTATGGTGCTTTTTTGTTCTCTTCTATCTAAAGATATTTGACAATTTGGGTTCTGTCTTGGAGAAAGTTAATTGCTGGAGACCTGGGACCATATTTGGAGTCTTAGGAACAGAGCAGTTTATAGAAGTCTACCCAGAGATTTTTGTATTTTTTAATTACTCTCTTTTTCTTTTTTTCTTTTTGAAAAAATGTCAGTGGTTAAACAGCTAGGACAGGAATTGGAAGAAATCAAGAAGCAACTCACTGCTTTGACGGAGACCATTAGAACATCTTCTGGGCTCAGAATCAGCTGCTTGATTCGCCAAGTCCGCCATTTTACACAGTCCCAGCCTCGCCTTGCCAGTGGACTTTTTAGTGCTACGGTGCCCTCTATTGGCTGGTAAATGTAAACATAAACCCAATGTTGTGCCCGTCAAAATAAAATTTAGATTATTTATTTTTTTAAATATACCTTGTAAAGGAAAAACTGTAGATTCACTCTACACACTTCTAAATGCCCCGTGGAGGTATTATTATTTTTAAATATAGCTTTTTATTAAAATGTTCCATATTTAACCTTTAAAACTTCAAATAAATATGATTTTAGCACAGTGTGTTAGTGCATTCATGAGGTATGTTACAGTTTTAAAAAATGGGTTAAAAAATAAGCTCAATATGGTATAAAGCTAAAATCATTCTTCATAGATGTTTTAAAAATCTTCTAAAGGTAACTTGGTATAAATTAAAAGTGAGAAAAAAGTTAAATTCTGTATTTTATTTTGGTTTTATTTTGAAGAGTGGAAAGAAATGTTAGCATGCTACTGCTGTTTCAGCAACTTGACAACGATGAAAGAGACATGATGGAGTTCTGCGGTGGTTTGGACTAATTACACACATTTTTGGATCGTTAACTCGATGGTTGGTAATGGACACTTGTTTTTGGAGTTTTGAACTGCATATGGGCATTTTTCAACTCGAAGTTTGTCCAGTAGTTATATGTTTTGTTTTTTTTACACTTAAAAGTGGTTTAGGACTGAATAGTAAGCATTTGCTAATAAAATAGCTGTTCTGGTTTAGCTAAGTCAGCGAACTATGGATGCTGTTCTTTATCATTCTGGTCTGGAAAAAGGGGAACTAGTGATGTGCTAATGGACTACTAGAAGAATGCTTTGTATTATAAATTTTGCCTTTTAATTATGTTTTTTGCACTCATTCTAATTCTCCTTCTAATATGGGTTTCTATGGCGGCCTGGAATCAGTACGTGGTGCATTACCGCCACCTACCGACCTGGAGTGGGGACCGGTACCTCTCTTCCACCACTGACCCTAAATCCTCCTAAACATCTTGCCACAAAACAATGGACTCATCGGCTGGCAAAAACCCACAGAAATGGTCCTTTGGACGTATGCTTCATGACATACGCAAACAATACAAAGTTTTTAACAAATAGAAATAAAACTAGATTTAGTGTGTGTGTGTGTGTGTGTGTGTGCGCGTGCGTGTGTGTGAATGAAGCTGTACAGTTTCTGCAATAAAAACTTCTGCAGTTCTCATCTATCCTGAGTAGTTTTTGGATATTAGATAGCTATGCTGATGAAGTTATAATTCAAAAATGGTTGATTCATTTTTGTATTTTATTTTTTAAGAAGTTATTTGTCAAGATTGGATAATAAAAAAATGAAGTTAACGGTTAAGTACTGAATAAGTAATGATTCGTTCCTCCTCTGTTCTTTAAATAACTGAATAAGACTGGTGGGTATTTTTACCAGTAAGTACTGGTTAAATACCAATTATTTCATGAGACATTAATTGATGAGTCATTAGTTCCTGATTCGGTATTAATGACTGACAAACATTAAGTCATCATTCAGGAATCATCAGCTAATAAATTTGGTTTGGGGCTGGGTGTAAAGCTTATCATTATTGAACCATTAGGTATGTACTCATTTTATGAATTACCACCCATTAAGTAAGCATTAAAGAATCATTAGCTAATAAATCCACTATGGAGTGGGTGTGAGGCTTAGGTAATCATTAGTGTCTGAATAGTTATCTAGTCATTTCATGACTAACCATTAAGTTATCATCCAGGAATCAATAGATAATAAATCTAAAGTGGGGTGGTTGTGAAGCTTAGGGAATCATTATGTAATCATTAGATCCTCATTCGTTCATCATTAGTTACTCAGTAGGTAAGCCGATTTTGGGACCATTATGGTAGAGTGGTTCAGGCTCATTTATACAGTTTGACAAATTCCTGTCTGGCGTTCATTTTCTTCTTGCTAATCAGTGGTTTGCATCTTCTGCTGTAGCCTGTGCTCTTCTGTTGATGAAGTAGATTGTGGTATCGTCATTCCTCTGGAGGTTGTTGCAGATGTCACTAAAAATTGTTCTGGGGTTTTTCTTCAAGGCTGCCACAAAATTACTATCATCACCTAATGTTTTCCATGGTTCTCCCATTCAGTGTGTGTTATTTACAACTCCAGTGGTAATTAACAATGCCTAATTGTCATGCCTCTGATTAACTTATCTTCTCTCAGCTTAACAATGGCTTACTTTTAACTCATAGACATGCTAGCTATGAAATCTGCTTTGTCAAAATCTAAATCAGAAACTATTTATTGTTTTTCATTATCATTGTAAAAAGGTGAACTTGGGCAGCAAATCACCTGTTAGTCACAAGATCCAATAGTTTTTCTCATCTAAAACATTGGTGCTCCTTTCCAGATGGTGCTTTATTCTAAACTGTGTAACGGATCTACATGTAAAATCCTGAAAACACAAGCTGAAATATTGATCTCCTGTCTTATTTACCCTAACCCTTTTAATATCAAACTCCAAAGTTTAAAGCAGAAGGAAATTAATTAGCCACAAGTCTTCCAATCTCTAACCTGTAGGCTCCATTAGTGAATGTATAATTTAATAAGGAACACTATTCTAAACACCACACAGAAAATAAAAGGCATTGTTCTCACATGTAATAACACGTTTTTTTATTGCATTGTTGTGCTGCAGGCACTTTGTTATTTGTAATGGGCAGTTCTGATCGATTTAATAGAACCTCCAGCTATAACACCAAGGACCTAAAGAAGTCTTTAGATGTCAATGACAAAACTGAAAAATTGATCTATGGCCTCACTGTAGCAGTTTGAAGAGTAAAAGAAGGATAAATGAAGCTTAGTCTGAACCTTCCTTACGCAGTGAAGAAAATGAGTTTGGGATAAAGGACTGACTTGAAAAAGTGAAACAGGGTCACTGCTCTGTGTTTTATACACAGAAGAGAAACTGCTCTTCTACTTACATTAATATCCTCTTCTGTGGTTCAAGTTGTCAGCTACAGTTACCATAAGAACGTGTGACCATAAACAACATCATGATAACTGTGGAGTGTTACCATAGTGTCTTGCGCCGTGCTGGGATGCTTGTATTATTCTTAGAGCTACAGATTTATGCATGAATTCTTTATTTTCATCAGAACGGTGAATTTAAGAAATATCTGAGTCATCTGGTTTGTTTTTGTCATGCCTTGTGTAATAATGAAGTAAGAGCATGGTCACAATGTGCTGATTAGATCTGAATTGCTTTGGCCCATCTGATAACATGTGATTATCAGAGACATCTTGCCTCCTTAAATGAAAAAATATGAGGGTGACTTTGAACACTGAGTGTCCGATGGTCAGAGCTGCTACCCTCCAAATGCCATGGATGTGTCTCTGCAACACTTAAAGTGCTAAATGACATCATATGTGCCATTGACAATAAGGAATATTGTGTAGCTGTGTTTGTTGACTTGGCTAAAGCCTTTGACTCTGTAGACCATAACATCTTACTGAGCAGGCTCAAACATATAGGACTTTCTCAGGCATCCGTGGCATGGTTTAGAAGTTATATCTTAGACCATATGCAAACAGTGAGAACAGAGGGTTACCAATCTGCTCCTCTACCTCTATCTATGGGCGTTCCTCAAGGGTCAATACTGGGCCCAACCTTATTTAAAATTTATATCAATAACATTGTTCATGCTGTTGACAGTTCTCATATACATTTATATGCGGACGACACCATTTTACAGGTCCTTCTCAAAAAATGAGCATATTGTGATAAAGTTCATTATTTTCTGTAATGTACTGATAAACATTAGACTTTCATATATTTTAGATTCATTACACACAACTGAAGTAGTTCAAGCCGTTTATTGGTTTAATATTGATAATTTTGGCATACAGCTCATGAAAACCCAAAATTCCTATCTCAAAAAATTAGCATATTCCAACCGACCAATAATAGAAAAGTGTTTTTAATACAAAAAAGGTCAACCTTCAAATAATTATGTTCAGTTATGCACTCAATACTTGGTCGGGAATCCTTTTGCAGAAATGACTGCTTCAATGCGGCGTGGCATGGAGGCAATCAGCCTGTGGCACTGCTGAGGTGTTATGGAGTCCCAGGATGCTTCGATAGCGGCTTAAGCTCATCCAGAGTGTTGGGTCTTGCGTCTCTCAACTTTCTCTTCACAATATCTCACAGATTCTCTATGGGGTTCAGGTCAGGAGAGTTGGCAGGCCAATTGAGCACAGTAATACCATGGTCAGTAAACCATTTACCAGTGGTTTTGGCACTGTGAGCAGGTGCCAGGTCGTGCTGAAAAATGAAATCTTCATCTCCATAAAGCTTTTCAGCAGATGGAAGCATGAAGTGCTCCAAAATCTCCTGATAGCTAGCTGCATTGACCCTGCCCTTGATAAAACACAGTGGGCCAACACCAGCAGCTGACATGGCACCCCAGACCATCACTGACTGTGGGTACTTGACACTGGACTTCAGGGGCCTCATTTATCAATCGTACTTACGTACAGATCTGTGCGTATTTCGTGCGTGGGAACGATTTTACGCATTGTGTGGTATTTACCATTTTGTACTTGTGCGTGAAAACGTTCCTAAATATAAGAACAGCTCTGACCGTGCGTAGGAACAGCATCTAGTGGCAGAACGAGGGAACCACAATTCTAAAGGTCTCAGTGATCCACACGTGATCCTCATCCACTAATTATTCTACCCAATAAATAAATATTTTGGTGGATAAACAGCTGTGTCACGTTATTGGTGCTAAAACACCCGTGACCGACGGGAATCTGACTGTAGAACGGCTGATTTCGTGTTTCACAATTTTTACTCTTACCATGTTTATGATGTTTTAAATCATTTTGCATTTATTTATTTATTATGTTGTAATTTAATTAAATTATTTTGTCCTTGTGAAGCGCATCGTAATTTTTTGTGAGACGCGCTATATAAAAGATTGTTTCTTAACCTTATTATTATTATTGGAGGATTTAGCAGAGCAGAGTGCACTCCGGAGGGAACGGCTCTTCCGTGAGCGCAGCGCACTGATCCGATTCCAGTCCATATTCTATTTTACAAATAAAACAACCCTCCAGAACCTCCTCTGCTCCCCGATCATACACGCGTTGTCAAGTGTCCGGTGTTTGGATCTCGCTGTCAATAAAGTTTTTCTTTTTTTTCCGGGAAGAACCCAGGGAATCCCCTCCCGAACTGAGGACGTAGTGTGACCAAATATGGTTAATTGAGGGCGTTTCTGTATGTAAATGACTTTAAACGGGCACAAGCTCCTGAAAGCGCACAGGTGGGATTTATCATCAGACGACTGCGGAGGAACATGCGTACGAGAGGCCACCGCATGTTTCATAAATCAGGACATTGACTGTTCGTACACACATTCTAAATTTCATCCATAGGAGGGAATATAGGAACGTTTCTACCAACGTTTGATAAATGAGGCCCCAGGCATTTTGGCATTTCCCTCTGCCCAGTCTTCCTCCAGACTCTGGCACCTTGATTTCCGAATGACATGCAAAATTTGCTTTCATCTGAAAAAAGCACTTTGGACCACTGAGCAACAGGCCAGTGCTGCTTCACTGTAGCCCAGGTCAGGCGCTTCTGCCGCTGTTTCTGGTTCAAAAGTGGCTTGACCTGGGGAATGCGGCACCTGTAGCCCATTTCCTGCACACGCCTGTACATGGTGGCTCTGGATGTTTTCACTCCGGACTCAGTCCACTGCTTCCGCAGGTCCCCCAAGGTCTGGAATCGGTCCTTCTCCACAATCTTCCTCAGGGTCCGGTCACCTCTTTTCGTTGTACAGCGTTTTCTGCCACACTTTTTCCTTCCCACAGACTTCCCACTGAGGTGCCTTGATACAGCACTCTGGGAACAGCCTATTGGTTCAGAAATTTCTTTCTGTGTCTTACCCTCTTGCTTGAGGGTGTCAATGATGGCCTTCTGGACAGCAGTCAGGTCGGCAGTCTTACCCATGATTGTGGTTTTGAGTAATGAACCAGGCTGGGAGTTTTTAAAAGCCTCAGGAATCGTTTGCAGGTGTTTAGAGTTAATTAGTTGATTCAGATGATTAGGTTAATAGCTCGTTTAGAAAACCTTTTCATGATATGCAAATTTTTTGAGATAGGAATTTTGGGTTTTCATGAGCTGTATGCCAAAATCATCAATATCAAAACAATAAACGGCTTGAACTACTTCAGTTGTGTGTAATGAATCTAAAATATATGAAAGTCTAATGTTTATCAGTACATTACAGAAAATCATGAACTTTATCACAATATGCTAATTTTTTGAGAAGGACCTGTATATGCATGCAGTTCTTCTTTGAATGCAGCTTTGTCCTTGCAGCACAGCTTTAATTGTCTTCAACATGCCTTCTCCAACCTTCACCTTCATTTAAACACAAGTAAAACAAAGTTCATGATCTTCAACCGTAACTTACCACAATCAACTTGCCACACTAGTATTGTTTCCCTGGATGGTACAGAACTACAACTTGTCAGTTCCTATAAGTATCTGGGTATCTGGCTTGACAGCACACTTTCATTTGACATTCACATTAATTCATTACTCTCTGAAGTCAAGTCAAGGATTGGGTTTCTATACCGCAACAGGTCATCCTTTACTCATTCTGCAAAGCAAACCTTGGTCAAAATGACAATCCTTCCCATCTTAGATTACGGTGACATCATTTATAGGACTGCTTCCAAAAACCTTCTTCATAAACTCGATGTAATTTATCACTCAGCAATCCGTTTGGTCACTGGTGCCCCTTTCACTACTCATCATTGTGATCTGTACTCACACGTTAACTGGCCATCACTCCATTCCCGCAGGTTGTTACATTGGTATCAATTTATATACAAAACAATCATCGGTAGAACACCGTCATATCTTCACTCATTACTCATCACTTCCAACAACCAGCGCATTTTACGTTCCAGTAACCTAATATCTATGGTTATTCCCAAAGCTCGCACCTCCTTTGGCCGCTCCTCATTCCAGTTTGCTGCTCCCAATGACTGGAATGAACTGCAAAAATCACTAAAGCTCACTACCTACGTTCCATTATCTACCTTCAATAATTCATTGCATTCAATAGTTTCTGATCAATGTGCCTGCTTCTGAGTACTGAGATTGTTTTAAGTCTGTTATGATGACTTGTACATATTATATATGAGAACAGTCCTTTGTCTTTATGTCTAGCTGTTTTATCTTATTTTTTTCTGATTTTTTATCTAATCTGTTTTTTATCTTATCTGTTTGTGTAAAGCTAACTATGTGTCTGTTGCTGCTGCCTCTTGGCCAGATCGTTGTTGTAAATGAGAATGAGTTCTCAATCGACTCATCTGGTTAAATAAAGGTTAAATAAAAAAAATAAAAATAAACAAATGTATTTGCTGCATAACATGAATAAATGCTTCACAAATATCCCTAGAAATGAATTTTGAAAGAGTTGTTTCTATTATGCTACTGCTGCAAGTAAAGTATTTTTTGACATTTTGAAGATTGTTTATGTTCAAAACCTACACACAATTATGTTTTACCTGTTGCACATAACTTCTGCTGAAATGAGTGTGAGATAAAATGGTTTATGCTGGATGGCTGGGAACTTTCTACAGGTGAATGAAGACCAGACTGAGATCCTCATCTGTGCTCCAGACAAGCTGGTTCCCAAAGTCAGAGACTCTCTTGGTCAGCTTGCTTCTCACACCAAACCCTCTGTCAGGAACCTTAGTGTGACCTTTGACCCAGCTCTCACCCTGGATTCTCATGTCAGTTCTCTTGTTGGCTCTTCCTTCTTCCATCTCAGGAACATTGCTAAGCTGAGTCCCATTCTGTCCCGCTCTGAACTGGAGATTGTTCTCCACACCTTCATCTCCTCACGCTCAGACTACTGCAACTGGCTTTTCACTTGTCTGAGCAGAACCTCCATGAACCGTCTACAGTAGGGTGACCATATTTCCATTTCCAAAAAAGAGGACAGGGGATCTGTGCCTACCGATGACGTCACACCATGGGGTGTCGCACCCGTGGGGGATGTGGGTGTTCGTACCAAAAGAGAACTACAGCCTCGTTGAGCTCAAACATCTTATTTGAGCAAATCCAGTATTTTAAGTGGGCCCCTCCTGATACGCAGAACACGCGCTCCATGAGGGGCCTCAGTTTGCGCACGAGTACTCATTTTCTCCAGATGCGCAAAAGGCGCATCGCAGCCGCGCGCCGCACACACAGCACCGAATGCCACACAAACCACATTGGGACCCATTTTTTTCCCGGTGTTCTGTCAGAACTCCTGGCTTAGAGCTAAAATATCAGATTCTGCCAACAAAATGGCTCTAGAACAATTCATATGTAAACCGAGGTTTTTTTTGCAAACACTATAATTAATACACCTGGGCAGGCTTTGAATTACACAGAGGATTCTGGGGGAGCCCAGGGAGGGGGTGGGGGGGTCTGTTTGCCTTGGCCCCCAAAATGCCCTGATACGGCCCTGGATGTGGGACTGAGTTTTGAAGGTGATCTGAATTGTATCAAATATATAAATATTACATGCTTGTGAATTATTGCTTTATGAAGGTCAAAAGGTGTAGTGGGATAAATCTACCAACATTTTCATTTTCAAGAACTTTGTTTCCTTGATTTGTATTTGAATATTTTCCTGTCCTGTCTGTCTCTGATCTTCCTGCTTCTCCTCTCAATTCACCAGAAAAAACAGTTTCCTGAGTTCCTCCTGTTTCACCTCGAGTTTCTTTTGACGTAAGCAGTTGAAATTATTCTACCGGCTATACCGCGGCTGCGCAGGTGAGGTGAAATCACCGGCGGACGTGTGATGCGCGACCGCAGCTGAGCGCGTCAGACACGAATAAAAGATACGATTAAGAGACAGAAGTAAGACAGAAGATTATATGAACGGACATGAACAATCGCGTGTTAATTATATTTTTTGGTGGCGCCACTTTGAGAATGTTACTGTGGCTGTATGCAGGACGCAGCTTTAAACAATCAGCATTATTTGTCCTCTCCTCACAAAAGAATCCCCGGTACGCTGAGAGTCCATATAAATAATGTAATATAGGTAGAAACGGGATCCTTTTTCGGGCTTCCCTGGGTGTGTAAGTTGAGGGCTTTCAGCTCCCCCGTAATTCAAACCCGGCTCCTGGATGAAAACCCGGACATTTTTATCAATATAGGAACCCCCCC
>SSNS01000407.1:119152-142824 GCA_006937985.1 Aphyosemion australe | reverse complement strand
CCAGTCTTCCTCCAGACTCTGGCACCTTGATTTCCGAATGACATGCAAAATTTGCTTTCATCCGAAAAAAGTACTTTGGACCACTGAGCAACAGGCCAGTGCTGCTTCACTGTAGCCCAGGTCAGGCGCTTCTGCCGCCGTTTCTGGTTCAAAAGTGGCTTGACCTGGGGAATGCGGCACCTGTAGCCCATTTCCTGCACACGCCTGTACACGGTGGCTCTGGATGTTTTCACTCCGGACTCAGTCCACTGCTTCCGCAGGTCCCCCAAGGTCTGGAATCGGTCCTTCTCCACAATCTTCCTCAGGGTCCGGTCACCTCTTCTCGTTGTACAGCGTTTTCTGCCACACTTTTTCCTTCCCACAGACTTCCCACTGAGGTGCCTTGATACAGCACTCTGGGAACAGCCTATTGGTTCAGAAATGTCTTTCTGTGTCTTACCCTCTTGCTTGAGGGTGTCAATGATGGCCTTCTGGACAGCAGTCAGGTCGGCAGTCCTACCCATGATTGTGGTTTTGAGTAATGAACCAGGCTGGGAGTTTTTAAAAGCCTCAGGAATCGTTTGCAGGTGTTTAGAGTTAATTAGTTGATTCAGATGATTAGGTTAATAGCTCGTTTAGAGAACCTTTTCATGATATGCTCATTTTTTGAGATAGGAATGTTGGGTTTTCATGAGCTGTATGCCACAATCATCAATATTAAACCAATAAACAGCTTGAACTACTTCAGCTGTGTGTAATGAATCTAAAATATATGAAAGTCTAATGTTTATCAGTACATTACAGAAAATAATGAACTTTATCACAATATGCTCATTTTTTGAGAAGGACCTGTATGTGTATATTTTATATATGTACAGTATATATTTTATATGTGTATATTTTATATATGTACAGGATATATTTTAAATATGTGTATGTCTGATCTTGGACGGGTTGTTCTGAAACTGTAATTTTGTTGTACCGGGACGCCGTCAATGACAAATAAACATCTTGAACATTATACTGGCCTTGTACACAAGTTGTAAAACCTTCCAATTATGTAAATCATAACATTTACGCACTCTAAATTATAAGAAAATAGGGTAGGGGGTAGCCTGGCAAGCCATCCTATATATGTGAATATATAGTCTGGCCACAAACCATTGACGGCTCTCAGTCGTGAGGCGGGATCTACGGTTGTCTTTCAAAATGTCAGCACACAATTGGATAGCGCTAGGACCAATCAGAGTAACGAACAACGTGACGTAATCACAGCGACGGAAAAGCGGGAGGCTTTAATAGCGTCTAACATCAATGATTTCTGTCGTTTTTGTATAAAAACATGTGAATATCAGGTGTACTGGGACATTGCTCTACTTTGTTTGATAAAAATAAGAAGCCGCTAAGTATATCAGACAGACTTACGCACGTTGGAGTCTAAATAATCCAATGTTGATGACAAAGCCGTTTCAAACCAACGTGGTTCCTGCGCCGCCGCCATGTTGCTTGGGTTCGCGGCCGCAGCTCTGACGTCATCGGCTACTCCCGCTCTGTGATTGGCCCAAAATATAGAGCGCTGTGATTGGCCCAACCAAAACTATAGCGAGCTGTGATTGGACAGTCACCGGCTGCGAGGGTTTCTATGAAGCGTGCCTAGACCAAACTCTGCAAAGCAAGAATTTGGTCTAGTTCACTAGGCTAGGTAGGGGGGGNNCATAAAATTATTATCATATATTTCATGTCTGAATTTAACTTGAACAGCAAAAGCTTTCAGACTATCTCACAGTTCCTCTACGTTACCACAGGCTCTTTGGACCTTCTACAGTGGCTCTGAATAACTTTAGCTAAAAGGATTTAAACCATCAACTCCTTTTTAAAAATGTAAATAAAATACAATAAAAAATACAGGTTTAAGCATCTTTTCAGATTTTTCATTGAATAATTGATCTGATTTTCCACAACAAAGTACCAGTAATATTTTAGATCCATTTATGTTTATTTTAAATTAATTTTCCACTAATATCAACATCCCATTTAAAAATAACCATACTCTTTTGCAAATTGTCTTCTTAATTTAGAAACAAAATGATTTTTATTCTAAAATGTCAACAAATCTCTAATAGTAAATTTTTAGGGAAGAGAAAAAAACATCACTGACTTTAATCTCTGAAATAAATCAGATCTAATCTTAGAATTCTGACTTTTCCTCAAAATTTTGAGACTAAGTCATCAAATTAAATCCTCTCAGCATCTCTGTGATGTTAGCTTGAGACAACACAACCCCAGCACCTCATCTGTGGGTTTTAGCATGAACCTGAACAATTACTGGGACACCTGTTTTATGACTCTCAGACTTTCTGCACCGTTTCATATGGGACTCGTCCCCCTGACACGGAGAAATGATTCTGAGAAACATCACAAAGACTCTGTCAGAGTGTCTCTGAAGTCTTTATTCTAACAGCATGTTCTCCACCACGCTCGCTCACCTCACCTGTTTGTTTTTGTTCGGGTGGGTCGTAAGCACGCTTCATGCGCTCCGGACCGGCGTTAAAGCCCCGCCTCCTGTTTTGACAGCCACAGTTTATGCAAGATTTAAACTCGAAACGGGAGACTGTCAGCAATGCGGAACAGAGTCTCAGTTTGCGGGACAAGTAGTGAAAATGCGGGAGTCCTGCACAAACCAGAACAACTGGTCACCCTACCCTCCGGCGTCCGCCGGCGCGGACCGAAGCACCGGGGAGGGAGGGGGGAGTGAAATCAGGCTGGGGCGGCACAAAATTAGCTGGAGGCGGCCGCCACGCAAATTTGAACGCAGAAAAAATCCTGTATACACTGCTCACAAAAATTAAAGGAACACTTTTTTTATTGGGCCTGGCATGAAATCAATGAAACCTGTCTGATAATTTTCTGGTTGATTAAGCAGCTGAGGGCGTTGTTTATCACTTTCAGCTGTATTGGTGTTCATGGACTTAACGACAGGTGCACTAAAGTGGCAACAATTACAAAACCCTCAAAACAGGACTGGTGTAACTAGGGATGGGTACCTTTGACATTTGAATCGATACGGCGATACGGTACCAATTCCCGGTACCTATGAATCGATACCGGTACTTCACTGTACCTATTTTCGATACTTTTGAGTGTTTAATAATTATTTAAATCTCATTTTTAATTAAACATTTATTTTTTCTCAATATATAACCATATTTGATAAACATAACAATAAATAACATACAACTGTTTGTATTTTGTCATCGTAGTGTTGTACAAAATTCTTCAATATGAAAACCTTTAACCACAACTGTTTCTAAATGATGCAGAAACTAAAACCCAGCTCCATGTGCTCCTAATCCTCTCCTTTCCCCTCTGGACAAATTGTGTGATGGTGCGTTCTTGTAGTATTAGAAACTGCTGTGAACTAAATTTACTGTGTATCTTCATTCATTTTGCCATTCTTTTTCAAACAGTTGATTTTTCCTACTCGGAAGTCGGAATTTCCGAGGAGGAAGTGAACGCACCATTAGCAATGTTAATGATAGCTAAAATATCAAGCTAACACTATCTTAAACATAAACGTTTATTTTGCTGCTGGAGCAGATTAAGATGATGATGCCTCACTTAGATCGTTGTCGCTGGTTTCATCATCACCCAATCACCCACTGCATTTAGTGAAGTGAAGCCAAACTTTATAGCGCGTTCGCTTTCTCCTAGTCGAAATTTCCAAGTTCCGAGGAGAAAGCGAACGCACCATTAGCGGAACAGGAGCTAAAATATTAAGATAGCGTTATGTTAAACAGTTTATTTACCTGCTGGAGCAGATTAAGACAATGATGCCTCATTTATATCATTGTTGCTGGTTTCTTCATCACCCAGATAGCCATCCCATTTAGTAAAGTGGACCCAAACTTTAGAGCTCGTCCTCTGTGCCATGCTGCTTGCTCTGTTTACAGCTTGCCTGCAGCGACTAGCGACTTTCCGCTCAATCACCGGTGAAACACTTCTCGAGGGGGGAACACATATTGACATAACACCGGCGCTGCTGTCTATTTTGGCAAATTGCTGTCTCGCAAGTTCTCGTTAGGTCAGGTACCGAAACAAGGCACCGTTTCTTGTCACGTGAATCGGTCGGTTCGACGGAATTCGGTCGGTGCCTTAAAAAGTACCGGTTCTGGTACCCATCCCTAGGTGTAACATGTGGAGGTCATTTCAAGTTTCTTTTTTGGCTGAAATAAGACTGCTATGTAGAAGTTTTTCCTGTTGCTCCTTTCTGCAGTTCAAGAGAGGTGAGTTTGGCCACATGGTGCTGCCTTCTCTACAGAACCACAGACACAACCAATGAGATCAAGTCTGACGGCCGTGGCATCCAGCATGAGAGCTACACATCTGTCTTTCTGGCATCTTCTCTCCAGCGTCATCCTGTTCGAGCCAGGCTCGTAATCCACCAATCACAGCCTCCTGTGAAAGAATAGAAACATATTTATTTAACATATTTGCATCAGTAATTCCCAAAAGTTGAATGAACAGTGAGACCACCTTTGTATTGTGGATGTGGGAGGGGCACATGTAGAGTCTCTCTGAGGTTTCTGTGAGCGTTAGAACAATGGAGATGATGGGTGAGGAGAACCTCCCGTAGTTCTTTGTGTTCTCATGGTCCTGCTTTGGCATGAAGTTCATCTGAAGATCTGAAAGTTTAAGAGCAAAATTAATAACTCATCTTCATATAATAAGAAAAGAATCTGGAAAAAAAGTTTTATGGCCCACGTTTTATAGCAGTAGCAGTGTGTGTGTGTGTGTGTAGGTTTATTGTGAGTGTGTTTATTATGAATGGCAGCATACAAATGAGATGTAAACATGTCCAGGACCTTTATGATATGATGTTAAAATAGAAATGCTCACATCATCAGGCTCAGGTTAAAGTCTTGGAGTCTCTGGACATCTTGGGAGGTCACAGACAGGCTTCAGCTCTTCTGGAGGCAGATGTAGTCTTGCACTTTTCTGGCTAAAATGGAGAAGCATAATATTTGAAAATAATTTACTGTTTATAGTACACACCTGTGGTTCTCAGTAGAGATCTGGGGTGCACCCAGATCTGATCCTTATTAAGTTTCTTAAAATAAATTAAGTTTTCATACATGAGATAAAGACATGTAATGCAGGGATACGTATTACACTCTGCCCTGTGAAAAGGCTATGTATGTGTATGAATGCTGGTGGCCTCATGATACACTTACTCTTTGAAGGAGAACCAGAAAGCTGAAGAATGATGGAATAAACTCCTTGTCTGTACAAAGGAGGTCAATCTAATTTCCTTTATTCTTACTATTTTATTCTGATTTTACAATAAACATATTATTCCTCAAGTTTTTTTTTTTTTGAAACTTTCCTTAACATAAAAATTGCATTTCTGTTTATAATGCTCCTGAAAAGTTCTGCATAGCAGTCCTCTTTTAGCAGGTTAGCATGGCAGCTCGTTAGCTAAGGTTCTCCAGTCAGAGGGGAGGGTCTGAGACATGAGATATACCTGATACCAGTAATATTTGTTTTGTTTTTTAGCAGCAGCATTGTTGTGTGAGCTGTAATCGAAATCAGTGTTTTGGAATAAACGATTAATAAAGTCTCTGTTAGCCTTCATTGTCAGGAGACCGGAGACCACCATTTTATTTGTGAGTCACATTTAGCAGTTGTATAGTGAAATGGAAAATGCCTTTCTGCTAATGCTTAATAATTTTAGTTTTTTAACACATATGCTTCCATACCGCAGCCCTCTGATGCTTCTCCTGCTCTGCAACCGCCGTCTCAACCTCAGCAGCACCGCAGGAGCAGACCGCTTGCCCCTACCTGGCAGGGATCACTCCAGGGACAATTTCCTAAGAGACAGAAACAATGACTCTTTGGGGGAAACGTGTGTGGTAATGCTGCTGTTTTTTGTGCTTCCACATTAAAGTTGTGTTCAAGTTTTAATGGCATGGGTTTTGGTCAGTGTTCCTCCTCAGATGGTTCTATGGAGTACTCTGCTAAAACTTTCACATAAGTTTCCCACGCCTAAAATACCATTTATGCCGAACACTCAGCTGAGGTTCACGCTGGGTTAGCTAACTCTTGTGGCTGGTTTGCTGGTAGCTCAAACAACATGCTAACGGGGACTGTTTCCCCTACTCTGGGTTAACGTGTCCTTTCACACACAAGGTCTCTCCTGTGCGCATGCGCCATTAAACCTTTCGTCTTCTTCTGTGGTTAGCGATGCCGGTCTGCACGATGAGGCAGCCTTTAATGCTCCCACACCGCCCAAAAAAGCTGCCATGTTGCCACCTTCTCTTCCAGCCCTGTCGGTGCATGCTCGTGTACCCCCACTGAGCACACAGCTCAGCCTTGGCGTCTACCCTGGAGGGAGGATGCACTGCTACAGGCAGGTGGCGCCATCAGGCACCCGCCGATCCTGGGTCAGCATCTGTGGGTTTGGCCGCTGAGCAGTCTCGTTTGAGTTCGCTCGGTCTGTCACCTGAGGTGGTCCAGACCATCCAGAACGCTCGCTCCCTTACTGTCACTTTGTACTCTGCGAAATGGGCAGCTTTTCAGCGATGGTGTCAGAAACGGGATTTGGATCCTCTGTCCTGTCAGTTAGCGAGCATTCTGTCCTTTTTGCAGTTGCTAATGCATAGGGGTTTGGCGTTTAATTAAATTATATGCTGCAGCTATTTCTTCCTGTCATCAGGGGTTTGGGGATAGATCTGTTTTCAGTCATCCCCTCATCAAACGCTTCCTGAGGGGTGTGTGGAGGCTCAGACTGGCCCCAGTTTCCCTCACCCCGCAATGGGATTTAGCGGTGGTTCTGCAGGGACTGGCTCAGGCTCCATTCGAACCTTTGGATCAGGTTCAGCTCAAGTTTTTGTCGCTTAAAACCGCTATGTTGTTGGCTCTGATGTCATTCAAGAGAGTCAGTGACTGACTGCTCTTTCTGTGTCGCCTTCTTGTCTCAGAATCAGAGAGGATGGGGATTCAGCCGTTCTGTGTCCAAACCTGGTGTTCAACCGCAAAACCATCAACAGCTCTTTCAGATCAAGGACAATCTCCCTAGCCAGTTTCTTTCCTCCTCCTCATGAGTCAGAGGGAGATGCTGCGTCCGGTTCGAGCGCCCAGATGCTACGTTTCATGCACAGACCTGCTGTGCACGTCACAGCAGCTGTTGCGTGCTGGGATGTCAGTCATAGACATATGCATGGCTGCCTCTTGGTCCTCACCATCTCCTTTCGTGCGATTTTACCTCAGAGATGTGTCCTCCAGCATCGTTGCTAATGTGGTGCTAGCTCACAGTGCAGTTTAATCTCATCTGTTGCTGAGTTTTTGCCTGTTGTTGGATCATTGTGGTCCATTGTGATCGTTCTTCATGATTAAGTACTCACATTTCTGTGTTCCTACAATGTGTTATGTTGTTGACTTTATTGTGACAGCACTCTGTGCCTGCCTGTTGCTAGGCAACCTTAGTGACTGGTCTCATCAGCTGTTTGATGTGTTTACGCTCAGCATGTTCTCCTGCTGTTCACATGTTCACGCCCGCCCGCTGACGTGGGTTTTTTGGATATGGAGTCCTTAGTCCACTTGGTTTGGATCCAGTGTGGCGTTGACTACATCAGGCTCCGCTTTTAATCCAATAGGCAAACGGCTTAAAAGGCAGAGCCATACAACATAGAACGTTGGTTACATACTGTAACCCCAGATTCTGTGAGTATGGCATAGCCTTTTAAGCACCATGGCCCCACTAGCTCCTAAGGGGGTTCTACGAGCCTTATGGAGTAGAATTGTGGTTCCTGTCCTTTTTTGTAGGACAGAGGAGCCCGCTTGGTAACGGTAAATGGCCTGTATTTGTATAGCGCCTTCTTAGGGTTCTACAACCCCCCAAGGCGCTTCACAACACAGTCAGTCATTTACTCATTCACACGCTGGTGGGGATGAGCTACGATGTAGCCACAGCTGCCCTGGGGCACACTGACAGAGGCGAGGCTGCCGAGCACTGGTGCCACCAGTCCCTCCGACCACCACCAGCAGGCAAGGTGGGTTAAGTGTCTTGCCCAAGGACACACAGCAGCATTCTCTGGCCAGAGCCGGGATCGAACCTGCAACCTTCCGATTACTGGACAACCCGCTATACCTCCTGAGCTACTGCTGCCCTCAATGGTGGGTGGGTGTACACGAAAACTTACAGTACGTAACCAACGTTTAAAGGCATGTCTGCTGTTCAGTGTACAACCCTTTTTAATAAAGTTTGTTAATAAAGTCAACTATGGAAACTGCAGTCCTTAGGCACGCAAAGTAGTGAATAACAAGCCTTTTTAAATCCCAGCAACAATAAACACATTCCTGATTTTACCAAACTAACTAGTTACCTTGCTCATTACCACATATTGATGAAGGAAATCCTCAGACACACCCTGCCAGAGTGGGGATCATCTTGGAAGGAATCATGTTGATGGATGACATAGACAACCTTCATCAGACTTTCTGTGCCCTTTTGGATTAAAAATAAGACTGAAAAATCAGCTCTCCATTTGAGCTCCAAGTTGTTTCACTGTGTTGGAAGCCAGGTGCTTAGTTCATAATGTTGCATCATTTCACACTGTGAATGTGTTAAGATATTGATATTGAACAAGGGTTGATTCAACCAGTTAAAGCAAATCTACTGTTAAGTTCTACAAAGTCAAGATGTGCTGAAACTTTTTTCTGCAATTTTAAGTTTTAGAGTATTTACAGTCTGGGTTTTTTTGTCTTTGGTGCACACCCACCAACATTTTTGGAATTTTCTACAGTTTCTAAACTGATATCCTGTCAATTGTTGAAAGGTAAAACTTGCACTATGAAATAAAAAATACTTGTGAAATGTTTTTTGTTTTGCTTTTCTTGTTTAAATGTATAATGAAAATTACAAATCCTAATTGTATCGTAAAGTATCGTAGCGCGTTTTTAATGCATTAATGCAAAGCCCCCTTAACGGCATTAATTTTTTTAACGTGCGATAAACACGCAGGCTTCCGTAGTTTTGTTTTCTTCTTCCGACACTTGGAGAGCACAGACGCTTTTTCTCTTCTCTCCCTTATCTTTTCCCAAGGCTCTTGTCCTGTCTGTCTACCAGAGTATTTCTCTGAATTCCTCCTGAAAACTCAATTTTATATTAAATCATGAATTTGGTAAGCTGGACATTCAACGCGATTGACAAGATTTTTTCAACAATGAGAATGGAGCAGGGGGCTCCATCTTGTCTGGACAGAACGCACCCGGTTGGGTATATTTTGGATTTCTGGAAGGAGTGGAAGATTATATGCCTCTCCCAGCTCCGTGGAGGACATAGAAGACACATGGATATTTGGAATTATGATTTCTGGATCTCTTCTTATTGGAGATGGAGGATTTCTGGTATTTCGGAAATTTGGAAAGTCGGGGGCGATTGGAATGGCACTTGAACTCAAGGAAAGTCTCAGCCAGGCAGAGACCACTCAGACTCAGACGTTGCTCGAGGTGAATCGCACACTACAGGTTCTAGCTGCGATCCCGGTGTTAGCGCGCAAAATGAATGTGATTTTGAAGAAGGTTCTGCACGGTGTGGGCTAATTTAAACCCAATTATTTGATTCACTGAGGAACTGAAGTCCAGCTAAAAACTGCAAGGCAGAGAGAATATTATCTCTGCCTGTTCCTAAACAACCTTTCTTATCTGAGTCTGGCGCCCTTGCAGCCTTGAGCTGCAAAGAAGATCCACCCCCACAGAAGGAATACAGACAGATGCTGTGAACCCCGCCCTACCCCCCGCCTTTGGAACTGTGGCCTGGCCTGCCAAGGACACCGTACTGAAGGAGTGAATGTGCTCTGCGTACCCTCTATCTACCTCCCACCTCTGAACCTCAGGAATCGAGAACGCACACTGAGGCTGCGCTCTCTCTCCCTAGAGCGAGGAGGTTCCCAGCCCCCTCCCACCCACCTCTCGGAGACCCATGTCTGTCTATATATGTTGCTCACCCCCCCCCCCTCCCAATCTTTTTCTTTCTAGTTATCTGGTAGTGTTTTCATTTTATTTTAATTTTACTGTAATAACTTTTAATCTAGTTCACTGCCTGTATGATTCTAGTTTTAGTAACTTCTCATTTAGTCAGTCTTAAATGTTAGCTGGTTTTACTAGTTATATTGCCTCAGTTCTCAGGTCACCCTACACTCTTAGTTTAAACAATCACTTATGCACTTAGTGACTTCTGGTTGACCTTGATGTCCTATCAGTACCACCACTGATCTCAGCTACATTTAGTCTCACTGAAGTTCTGTTAGTTCTATAATAATAAGTTCTTGGTCCTCATTGTCCAAGCGAAGCTCTGTTAGTATTATGTTAAGAGTTTCTAAATTTAGTTGTCCATTGTCTATTTTTTGTATGTTCTGTTTTGTAATGTCTTATTTGTTTGTAAAGCGCTTTGAGTTGCCTTCGGGTAGGAAATGCGCTATATAAATAAAACTGCCTTCCCTTGCCTTGCCTCCTCGTGTTCCATAGTCTGACGTAAATAAGAAGCAGGAACAAGCTATTGGCCAGAGGCGAATTTCCTTTGAATCACATGTGTGAAAATGTATTAAACCCTCAGGTCAATTTCTTTGTAGGATTTCTACGGCTGGATTTTTAAGAAAAAAACTGTGTTTTTAAATGGCGTGGGGACCTACGCCTACCTACCAGGCCTTCAGTCTGAGTGTAAGCCGGCGATGACGTAACCGCTCAGAAAGCGAGTGTAAACATTGTGTAAAAAGTGACCCGCAGCTCGGTATTCAAGGTTTCACCAGTCAGATGTAGCTTCTGAAACCTCTGATAGTCGGTCAATTTGTTTTTCTCTGGATAACGAGGCAGATATCGGAGAGCCGGAGGAGTTCATCCGAACATGATTGAGAGTTTGACTCCTACGCAGCAAGCTGGATAACCGGAGGTGCACACATGTTTAGACTGTTTAACTCAGAAGACTCGTGAGCCGAACTGAAAACCAGTGGTGAAACTATTGCGGAGGAGGATGCCAAACGTCTTCAGAACCTAAATTGGTACAGTTTGTTTACTTTTATTGAGTATTTAATACCTGTGTTCGAAGCGCTGCAACCGGGACCTCTCAGCTGAGATCTCAGCGGATGAGACAGCGTCATCATTCTGTCCCAATATAATTCAATAATCTAGAGAAAAATTAAACAATGTGCTGCCAGTTTTACCGCTGCATGTATATATTGATATAACTCCGGAAAAAATTAATTGATAGCTTACCAGAATAATTTTGTGTGTGTGTGTGTGTGTGTGTGTGTGTGTGCGTGCGTGCGTGCGTGCGTGCGTGCGTGCGTGCGTGTGTGTGTAGGCCAGAGTTTAGCAGCAACATCAGCTGATTTGAGTTTGGCCCCTGTTGCATTATTTTTGTCTGAGTTCAATGAATTAAGGAAGCAAAAAATAAATACAAATAAAACAGAAGTGTTGCCTTATAGTTTTGTTAAAAATAATAAGATATATTTAAAGTGTGCTAAATAGGCAGAGTCCTAGTTCTTTATCACACTCCTGCATTTGTCCTTGTTTTAGTACCACATGTGTTGATTTTGTGAGTCCTTATGGTGGAACCATATAAGGTGTTATTGTGTGGGAGGTAATGCCTAATTGCACTTTTGAATATTTTTTTTTCTGAGGAGGATACTGGAGTGTATTTATCATGTTTGTTTGGTACAGTTATAATAAACATATTGTTTTTAAAAGTATATTTGTCCACTCCATACTTGAAATAAGAAAAATTTGAATAAGAGAAAAAATTGAGATTAATCGTAGTTAACTATGGACACGCTCAGGCCTCTCCTTAAGATCATAACTTGTTGTTAAACATAACTTCAAGTCTCAATGAGAGCAGAGATGGCAAATGTTCTAAGAATAATTTCTCTATGTTTTGATATTTCAGAAGCAGATAAAGATGTGCCAGAGGGATAATATTCATGTTCTGGGTGTCTTGTTTTGTTCTATTTTATTTTCATTTGGCTTGGTTTTGATCCAAGTTGTGAAAGCACTCGCCATGTGGGAAAACTTCTGTTTGTTTCTCCGGCCAAAGACAGACAATGCTGCAACATGTGAGGAATTAGCTGCTGGGCACCAGATGGGGTCTGAATGTACGGTGTACTTAGTGAAGAGTGGGAGGAGGTGGTCCTGGGGAGGATTCTTTACAAAGAAAACCTGATACCAAAGAATAAAAACTGATGTCTTCATTCTTCTCTGCTCACCCAGAAGGCTAACAAATGTAATGGCCTATGTGTCATTTCACCTCCTTCAACATTTATCTCAGCAGAAGAAAAAATAAAAGAAATAATTTTCAGCAGTTTGCGTTGAGCTCTATCCAACACTTGCATAGTAGTTTTCCTTAAAATGAATTATTTCAGTTGCATGAAAAAGTGGTCTGACTCTGTTGTGATGAAATTAGCTAAACCCAGCTAAACTAATACCTGCTGCCCTAGCCTCTGTTTAGCCAGAAAGCTATGATAACGATAGGTCAGACTAAGCAACACAGCAGGGTATGGTATCAGGTGTGACCTTTGACCCAGCTCTCACCCTGGATTCTCATGTCAGTTCTCTTGTTGGCTCTTCCTTCTTCCATCTCAGGAACGTTGCTAAGCTGAGTCCCATTCTGTCCCGCTCTGAACTTGAGATTGTTCTCCACACCTTCATCTCCTCACGCTTAGACTACTGCAACTGGCTTTTCACTTGTCTGAGCAGAACCTCCCTGAACCGTCTACAGGTGGTCCAGAATGCCTGTGCTAGGCTGCTGACCAAGTCCTCCAAACACACCCACGTCACCCCGCTCCTCTTCCAGCTTCACTGGCTGCTGGTTAACTTCAGGGTTCATTTCCAGCACCATCATACATTGGTGATCTTCTCAGTCCCTACACCCCCAGCAGGTCCCTGAGGTCCAGTGATCAAAGCCTACTGGTCGTGCAGCGCACCAGGCTAAAGACCAAAGGTGACAGATCATTTGCTGCTGTGGCCCCCAGACTCTGGAACGCTCTCCCCCTGAGCCTGAGATCAGTGGACTCAGTGGTCCCCTTTAGAAACTCACCTGTTCAGGTGGCTTTGGTGGGACCTGCTGCTGATTCTTCATCACTACCTTCTCTTCATGCTGATGTTTTCTACAGGTTCTGCTATCTCTGGATCCCATGATAGCCTTTTCTTGTTAATTTTTGTCTTCCTTCACATTTTTTTATCTAAAATTTTTCCTTTTTATTACAATTTTTATTATTATTATTTTTTTTGTTTTTTGTTCTTGTGAAGCGCCTCGTGATTTTTATTTTGAGAGGTGCTATAAAAAAATCGTTTCTTCTTCTTGGCAGAGGTTTTTAGACAAATACAAAAGAAGCACTTTATTAATTTAATAATAATTGTTTTTATCTCCTCAATATATTTATAGCTATACTATGTTAGAACATTAAAAGGTATGAAAAAAATTTTATAAGCTAGTTTGTTTTTCAAATTTACTATTGCAGCTATATGCACCAAAACATAATTTGAAAACGTAAAAAAGAAGGTAATATCTTAAAAACAATTTATTTTAAAGGTTGAATATGGAACACAAACACCAAAACAACATCTGCTTAGTCAGTCACCTGATCTAAATGGTATTAAATTAGCCTCCGAGAACAAAGTAAAGAACCTCGGTGTTATCTTTGACCAGGACATGTCATTCAAATCCCACGTTAAACAGGTTTGTAGGATTTCCTTTTTCCACCTTCGGAATATTGCTAAGATTAGAAGCATCTTTTCCAGGAGTGATGTTGAAAAACTGGTTCATGCATTTATTACCTCAAGGTTGGATTACTGCAGTAATTCATTACTATCAGGAGGTCCACAGAATGTAGTCAAAAGTCTTCAGCTGGTCCAAAATGCTGCAGCTAGAGTTCTGATGAGAATTAAAAAGAGAGACCACATCTCTCCTGTTTTAGCTTCCCTACATTGGCTGCCTGTTAAATTCAGAATAGATTTTAAGATCCTCCTTCTCACATATAAAGCTCTTAATAAACAAGCTCCATCATACATCAGTGATCTGATTGTTCCATATGTTCCTAACAGAGCACTTCGCTCTCAGACTGCAGGTTTACTGGTGGTTCCTAGAATATCTAAAAGTAGGATGGGAGGCAGATCTTGTAGCTATCAGGCTCCTCTACTGTGGAACCAGCTCCCAGCTTTAGTTTGTGAGGCAGACACCTTGTCTACTTTTAAGACTAGGCTCAAAACTTTTCTATTTGATAGGGCTTATGGTTAAATTCTGATGTTAGCCCAGGTTTAGACGAGTGGGGAGCAGAGGGAGGTGGAGTGTACAGAGGGGACTACAGTCGTTAAAGACTTTTCTCCCTGGCCCTGCCTCCCACATGCCTCCATATAATCTGCCTTATTAAAGGTCCATAATGAATTCATGTTAGCAGTTGATGAAGTGTCTCCTGTTGTTCTGGTCCTGTTAGATCTCACAGCAGCATTTGATACGATAGATCATGAAATTCTCATCTCTCGTTTAGAAAATGTTGTTGGAATTTATGGCACTGCATTGACCTGGTTCAGATCCTTTTTGTCAAACACAAGTTTCTCTGTCATGATCGGAAACACCTATTCATCCAGAGCAAGTCTCCCATTTGGTGTACCCCAAGGATCTATTCTAGGGCCTAAACTCTTCTCTCTTTACATGCTACCGCTTGGAAACGTCATTAAAAAACATAATCTGTCTTTCCATTGTTATGCTGATGACGTTCAAATTTATCTACCGGTAAAGTCCAGACATGGTGCTACAATATCTTCACTATTACACTGCATGCAGGACATAGAGCTTTGGTTGTCAGAAAACTTCTTACACCTCAACAGTGACAAAACTGAGTGTATTCTTTTTTCCTCACCAAACATGCAGAACCACACACTGTCAGTTTTTGGATGTTTAGCCTCAAGTTTTAAACATCAGCTCAGGAATTTAGGTGTCATATTTGATAGCAGCATGAATTTTGATAAGCACATTGACTTGGTCGTCAAGACTAGCTTCTTTCAGCTCCGTCTTTTAACTAAAGTAAAACCATTTTTAAATCGCAGTGACCTAGAAAGATCCATACATGCTTTTATCAGCTCCCGTTTGGACTACTGCAATGCTCTGTATACAGGTCTAGCACAGAAACATCTTGCCAGGCTGCAACTAGTTCAAAACGCAGCTGCACGTCTGCTCACCAACATCCCTAGGCGTGAACACATCACTCCAGTCCTCTCATCACTTCATTGGCTCCCTGTTAGATTCAGAATTAAATTCAAGGTCATAATGTTTGCATTTAAAGGTATTCATGGGCTCGCACCATCCTACATCTGTGACAGTCTTTCATTTCAAAAGCAAGGCAGAGAAACAAGGTCTTCTGGGAAATTTTATTTACATGTTCCAAGATCTAAATACAGGCAGTGGGGGGATCGTTCTTTTTCAGTGGTAGCCCCGAAGCTATGGAACAAACTCCCACTTGACCTACGGATGACTACATACGTCACTTTATTTAAATCTGGATTAAAGACACACATCTTTCGCATGGCTTTTGAAAATGCTGGAGTGTTGTAAACTGTGTCTAATTTAGCTATTTTGCCACATTAAAATGCTGATATATTTTTTATTATTTTATAGTGGCTTTTAATTTCTTTTTAAAAGGCTCTGATTTTTATTTCTTCTATAGCAGTTCTAAATTGTTTTATCTGGCTTTGATTTTTTAATTTTATAGTGATTCTTAACTATTTTATTGTTGATTTTTATTTTTTTAATGTTAAGCACTTTGGTCACCTTTTGGGTTGTGTAAAGCACTATATAAATAAACATTGATTGATTGATTGATTGATATAAAATGAGGATTGTTGTAAAGACACTGACGCTACTCAATGACTTGATGCAATCTGCTGGGTTCCTTATATAGGAAACGTTTTTACTGATTAGCTTAATGAACTAAACTGTATTGGAATGTTTACTTTGTGAAGAGCCTTGAGACGACTCTTGTTGTGATTTGGCGCTATAGAAATAAACTGGATTTAATTGAAATAGCGTGTGGAGGTTGTAGCTGCAATAGAACAAGGTTTCCAGCCGTCGGGATGCCAGGTTCTCTGCCAATACGTGAAGTGAGCAGCCAGCATCGTGTCCATAACGACCTAAACTCACTCTGGTTTTAGGTCTTTTATGGTCGCTCCACTTCTGAGAAGGATAACGACATCTTCTGGGCTCAGAAGCAGCTGCTTGATGCAACACTCGTTATGCGATTACAGTCTTCTAGGACCAGTTAGGTTCGGCTGCTGGAGTAGTAATGAACATTAAATGACCACAGACCAGAAGTAAGTTGAACTGCCGGCTTATTATTTTTAGAACAACAAAAAAGAACAAACAGTTGACATACTGTACAAAAAAAAACAACACTCAATGTAAATTGAATGAAAAATAGGAATGTTCCCCTTTTGTTCAAAACCTCAGTTTGTTTTAAAAGGATGTTATTTTCTTACTATAGGTTCTATATATTTTAGATTCTAATTTATGTTCAAGTATTTATTTAATCTATTTATCTCACTCTGATTTAATTAAAATTAGATTTAAGTATTTTATTCAAGGATTAATTAAGTTTAGGGTTTTTTCCTTTTAATTTCAAATCCTACCAAATTCTGATTTTTTTCCACCACAAAATTTCATTCAGTTAACACCATGTCAGCATCAACAGGTAAGGTTGATCAAGAAAAAACCCCACAAAGCTTTCAACATAAAATGATTCAGCAAAAACTGAATAATCTCATTAAAGAAGGAAAAGAAAAAAATGTCTCTAGGTGTTAAGAGTCCTCAATTCCTTTGTAGGGGAGTATGGGTAGTTCCTACCAGTTCTCTCCTTTTGTGTAACAGAAATCTACGTCCAGCAGAGGGTGCTTTCCTCTTACTGAGCTCCGTTCAATGGGTCCGTTGGTGGCTCGCCATCTCATTTCTCATCCCAAGAATCCAACACCGATGTTCTCTTGTATTTTTCCGTTCCAAACTTAATGGCAAATGGCCTGTATTTGTATAGCGCCTTCTTAGGGTTCTACAACCCCCCAAGGCGCTTCACAACACAATCAACTCAATTCACCCATTCACACGCAAGTGGGGATGAGCTACGATGCAGCCACAGCTGCCCTGGGGCGCACTGACAGAGGCGAGGCTGCCGAGCACTGGCGCCACCAGTCCCTCCGACCACCACCAGCAGGTAAGTCGGGTTAAGTGTCTTGCCCAAGGACACACAGCAGCATTATCTGGCCGGAGCCGGGATCGAACCTGCAACCTTCCGATTACTGGACAACCTGCTCTACCTCCTGAGCTACTGCTGCCCTACCTTACTTTACCTCTCTACCTTAATAGCCTATCATACAACAAATATGCATGAATAGTAAATATATATATATATATATATATATATATATATATATATATACACAGGTAGCCATTAAACATCACAAAGAGCTCCCTTTTAGCTCAATAGGTGCGACACGAGGTGACGCCAAAATGGCGGCAGAACGCGACGCCAATTTACCATTTATATCTATCGTTTCAACATAAATAACATAAATGTGCTACCTTATGTTTCCATTTACATAAAACAAACAATAAATTCCATCAAAACATTTCTTGAATTAAATAAAATTACAATATCTGACACACCAAGTCCCGTTCAGTTATGTACACTACATTTCCACATCACGGACAGGTTAGAAAACAAAAATAACTCCATCAAAATACAAAAATAACTTAAAGTAGAATCCTCTACAGTTGTTTTATTCCCTCTTGGCAGCAGCTTCGCTAAACCCGACTGAATCTCTCTGGTTTCAGTGAGAATGGAGGAGAAATTATGAAACAACCCGGTTGGCTGTGGCTGGTCACATGGGTTACGCCGCTAATTGTCCTTTTCAAAATAAGAGTCTGAACCAGGATTTCAGCTATTTTACATAAATTTACCTGAAAACACCATGAGTTTATAAAGTTTTTGTTCTTTCTAATATATTCTAATCACAAATAGATAGTATATACTGAATTGTAACATTCCTGGTGTTTCTAAGAATTTTCAACCATTTTAGTCTATATATTGATTATTTATCATTTTTAATGTAATTTTTATGACTGTTTTTATAGCTTTTTTATTTATTTATTGAGATCTATTTTAACCAGGGTTACATTGACTTGTCGAGTCCACCATTTTCCACAGAGCCAGCCTCGCTGTGCCGAGCGGACTGTTTACTGTATTTGGTAACCCACAATGGTGCCCTCTATTGGCTGGTAGATGTAAAAATAAACCCAGTGTTGTGCCCATCAAAATAAATATTTGATTAATTTTTTATTAAAATATAGCTTTTAAAGGAAATACTGTAGCTTCATTATGCACACCTCTAAACGCCCCGTGGAGGGATTATTTATTTTTTTATAAAGATTTTTATTTAATTGTTCCATATTCAACCTTTAATTATAGATATTATTTTTATTCTCAGCTTAGAGATGGAGGGCTAATTGTCGGTTTTGTGTGTGTGTGTGTGTACACAAGGGTCTACAAGTCTGAAAATGTTTTTTTAAATTAAACCTTTTCCAATTTTCCAATCTCACCGGCTGAGCTGCCAGGTTCCCCATCTCCAAAATGTACTTACACCAGGTCCAACGTTTGCTTAATGTTGCCACATTTTTCCATCAAGTTTTTGTTTATCAATCACAAAGTTTGCAAGGAAAAAATCACTCACACAGCTTTTAGACCTCATTTTTGTACGCAGGGGCGCCGTAAAGGCGTGGAAGGTTAGGACGATTCTAAGGGCCCAGGCTGATGAAGGGCCCAGAAGAGCAGACCCCTTTTTTTCTTTTTCTAATTTCTTTTCTCTTTTTATACATTAAACATGCTAGGGCCCCTCGTGTGCTCAATGTGTATTTTGTCTATTTTGACCATAGATTTAATATTTAACAAATAATATATTTACTGTTTCAGTCACACCCCTCCCATTTACAATGGTTCATTCCACTTGTCTGTCTGTGCTGCTTGCTAGCGTAAGCAGCACAGACAGTGATAAACACAGGCATGTCACATCGCACTTAAAAGTTGCTCGTCTGGAAGCAGCCAGCGAGACATCCTACCTGATTTGTAATTAACGAGGGATGGCTTTAAAATTTGATTGCAAGCCGTCCTCGTTTTCCGTAATATCCAATTTAAAATCAGCATTTTGTGGAAGTAAAATAAAACTCAGATTATTGCACAAATCTTTAGGCAAACGTGTTCTAAATACGCAGATTAATTGCGGGGGTTAACCCAGCACGGATCCGTGTTTCTGTCACCTTTGATCTCAGCGACTGGAGCTGGAGCGGTGATGGACGGAAACGCGCTAAAGAAGACGGGGTGCAGTGGCGGCTCGTCCATAGGGGGCGCTAGGGCGCCGCCCCACCAGTCTCATAGGAAGAGGAAGAAGAAGAGAGGAATCACAAAATGTATTTAAAAAAACATCATATTTAAACTAAACGATCTATACACCTTATGGGCTGTATCTGCATTTAATTGTAGTTTAATAAAGTTAATACTTTTAACACGGCCGAAACGTCGACGTACTTCCTGTCACGTGTCCTCTTGCGGTCGCAGCAATCTTTACCATTGACTTAAAACGGGCTAACTGGCCCCAACGACAAGGAATAGGAGAGCTTTTGGGCGCATCGTGTTGCGATCGCAAGCAAACGGGGGAGTCTGCTCAGATCAGGAGGAGGATGCTGATTGGTCAGCTCACCCAGCCCAGACAGAGGAAATTTCTCCACAGGCTAGTTCACCGTCCTTTGTTGTTGTGGAGCTGCTGCTAACGTTGACTATGGAGAAAACTAGTAGTTTCATCTTTTTATCATTGGATTCTACGAACCAAGTGGATTTTTTACTATAAGATGGATTATTTTGACCAGCAAGGTAAGACAGAATTTAGCTTTTGACTTCATGAAAAAAGCTTTGTTTTGCTTTTCATTCAGTAGTCATTGGGTGGTGTTGAGGTAGAAAACGTGGATTCTATCGTTTAAAAGAGCCTCTTCCTGTTTAGTGTGTGTGAGGTTTGCATATATTGGTCAATATGAAGCATGTTTTGGGAACAACTTTGTTGCTAACTTAGCAACAAAGTCTGTAGATTTCAAGTTGTGTGACGCATCAGAATGATAATTTGGCGTTCCCTAGTGGTGATATGTGGTTAGCGCATCTGAAAAACTGACCTGCAAATAAAGAAAATAACGATCATTTATATAGAGCCTCTCAAGATAAAAACCATTCACAAGAACTAACATAAAAAAATAAAAAAATGCGCCCCACCCAAAAAAAAATTCACCAGTCGCCACTGACGGGGTGACATCGGTTCTACCGGTTTGGGTTTCAGGAGTCTGATGAGCTGATAAATATCCTCATCAAAACATTCTGGGCGACAGTAAAGTCCATCTGCGGTAATAGCTCGTTAACGCAAATTAAATGTCGTTCGTTTATTAACACACGATGAACACACACGTTTCCAAACTTTCTGGATATCTTCTGTGATTTAGTTTCAAGAAATGTCCCTCCATTGTTTCAGCTGATTGTCCCATTTAGTAATTAAACACGACAGTGAAGTGTCTCTCTCCCCCGCTTGCTCGCTCCGTGAGAGAGAGAGAGAGAGAGAGAGAGAGAGAGAGAGAGAGAGAGAGAGAGAGACGCGGATCATTCATCTGACAAAAAGGACAACCCTTCAACCTTATTTTAATTTTGTCAACACAAAATGCAGCAAAGCACCATTTTTCCTGCAGTTATTCACTAGTGAAGCAAAACTTAACTTTCATGAGCAAAAAACCTATAAAAATAATTCAGTGAGTCACGAAAGCAGGAAGAAATGTTATTTCTGTTTTTATATTTTTTGCCTCAGCTCAAACTATTTAGACTTTTGTGTTTTCATCACATTTAGCTTGTATTTTTTTAAAATATCTTCAGCTTTATTCATTTCATGATAATTTATGTGTTGCATTGTTTGGAAAAATAATCATAACACAACATACTTGAAAGGTTTTGTATCAAATGCAAATTAAAGAACATTTAATGTTCTTGTAATGGTCATTCTATAGTTTTAGGAAGTATTTGTTCATTTATGACAAAACAGCTTAACACTATGAAAAACTGACATTGCTGCTTAGGCTCCAGGGAACAGGGTCAGGGCCTGAAGAGGAACAGGTTGTTCCTGTGTGCTCAAAAACTTATGGTACTGATCCATTCTAAACAAATGTCAACTCATTCACACAAAGTAGAGTTGTATTTCATTACCTGAAAGTATCTGATTAGTTAAAAAACAAAATATTTTTCATTGAGTTTCAAAACAGGAATGTCACTATTTTACTTTTACTTGTTTTACAATATTGATGTATTGAAATAGAGAAAACAACTAGTGAATACAATGCATGTTAATATAATAAGCATAGCATTTTTTTAACATAAACATATTGACACATGTGAATAAATGATATGGCAGTAGTTCTTCTGTACTTTCATGGTGTAAAAGTAGCTTACGTTCTCCAAAAGGTTGGAGACCCCTGATGTAAAGTATGTCAATATGTGTAAATTATGTTCTGTTGTGCTTGCAATTGAGATAATAAATGTTTTCCCTTTTATGTAAACAAGTACATATTTCCATAGTTTTTTCTTGTTTTGTAGGCTTTGTACTCATCTTTAGACATTTTAACTATGCAATGTGCTAAGTCCATCCATCCATCCATTTTCTGCCGCTTATCCGGAGTCGGGTCGCGGGGGCAGCATCCTAAGGAGGGAAGCCCAGACCTCCCTCTCCCCAGCCACTTGGGCCAGCTCCTCCGGGGGAATCCCAAGGCGTTCCCAGGCCAGCCGAGAGACATAATCTCTCCAGCGTGTCCTGGGTCTTCCTTTGGGTCTCCTCCCGGTTGGACGTGCCCGGAAAACCTCACCAGGGAGGCGTCCAGGAGGCATCCTAATCAGATGCCCGAGCCACCTCAACTGGCTCCTCTCGATGTGGAGGAGCAGCGGGTCTACTCCGAGCCCCTCCCGGATGGCCGAGCTTCTCACCCTATCTCTAAGGGAGAGTCCAGCCACCCTGCGAAGAAAACTCATTTCGGCCGCTTGTATCCGCGATCTCGTTCTTTCGGTCACTACCCAAAGCTCGTGACCATAGGTGAGGGTAGGAACGTAGATCGACCGGTAAATTGAGAGCTTCGCCTTTCGGCTCAGCTCTCTCTTCACCACGACAGACCGGTACAACGCCCGCATCACTGCAGACGCAGCACCAATCCGCCTATCGATCTCACGCTCCACCCTTCCCTCACTCGTGAACAAGACCCCGAGATACTTAAACTCCTCCACTTGGGGCAGGACCTCGTCCCTGACCTGGAGAAGGCATTCTACCCTTTTCCGACTCAAGACCATGGTCTCGGATTTAGAGGAGCTGATTCTCATCCCAGCTGCTTCACACCCGGCTGCGAACTGCTCCAGCGAAAGCCGGAGATCACGTTCTGACGAAGCCAACAGGACCACATCATCTGCAAAAAGCAGAGACCTGATCCTTAGGCCACCAAAACGGATCCCCTCACCACCTTGGCTGCACCTAGAAATCCTGTCCATAAAAGTTATGAACAGAATCGGTGACAAAGGGCAGCCTTGGCGGAGTCCAACTCTCACCGGAAACGAGCCCGACTTACTGCCGGCAATGCGGACCAAGCTCTGACACTGGTCGTACAGGGACCTAACAGCCCGTATCAAGGGGCCTTGTACCCCATACTCCCAGAGTACCCCCCACAGGGCCCCCCGAGGGACGCGGTCGAACGCCTTCTCCAAATCCACAAAACACATGTAGATTGGTTGGGCGAACTCCCACGCACCCTCCAGGACTCCCCCAAGGGTATAGAGCTGGTCCAGTGTTCCACGGCCAGGACGAAAACCGCATTGCTCCTCCTGGATCCGAGGTTCGACTATCCGACGGACCCTCCTCTCCAGAACCCCTGAATAGACCTTACCAGGGAGGCTCAGGAGTGTGATCCCCCTGTAGTTGGAACACACCCTGCGGTCCCCCTTTTTAAATAGGGGGACCACCACCCCGGTCTGCCAGTCCAGTGGAACTGCCCCCGATGTCCACGCGATATTGCAGAGCCGCGTCAACCAACACAGCCCCACAACATCCAGGGCCTTAAGGAAATCCGGGCGGATCTCATCCACCCCCGGAGCCTTTCCACTGAGGAGTTTTTTGACCACCTCAGTGACCTCGGCTCCAGAGATTGGAGAGCCCAACCCAAAGTCCCCAGACTCTGCTTCCACACTGGAAGACGTGCCGGTGGGATTGAGGAGGTCTTCGAAGTACTCGGCCCACCGATTCACAACGTCCCGAGTCGAGGTCAGCAGCACACCCTCCCCACTGTAAACAGTGTTGGTAGTGCACTGCTTTCCCCTCCTGAGGCGCCGGATGGTGGACCAGAATCTCCTCGAAGCCGTACGGAAGTCTTGTTCCATGGTCTCACCGAACTCCTCCCATGCCCGGGTTTTTGCCTCCGCGACCACCCGAGCCGCATTCCGCTTGGACTGCCGGTACCTATCAGCTGCCTCCGGAGTCCCACAGGCCAAAAAGACCTGATAGGACTCTTTCTTCAGCTTGACAGCATCCCTAACCACTGGTGTCCACCAGCG